>OZ057400.1:109859353-109996853 GCA_964056695.1 Melieria picta | reverse complement strand
ATTTTGCAAAAGGAATTTTTTTGTTTGGTTTTTTGTACAGTTCGTTTTCCGTGGGACAGACCTTATATGTTAAAAAACGCCTTCAATTTCATGCAAAAATAATGGGATTTCTTTTATCATACCTTATACATTGTTTATATTAAATTAATTATAAAATTGTTAAAATAAAATTAAATAATTGTTTGGTATAAAATTTCAAATATTTTTTATATTTAGAAGAGGTATTGGGTAACATTGTGGCAACATATGAAACTAACAGGGCCCCTCAGCTTTTGCACGCAAGTTTGAAGCCAATGGGGCCAATAAATCAAGTTCTTCTTCTTCTTTGTTGATCCCGTCGGATTTTTATGAAAAAATACTTATATAATTATTTCTCATTTGAAGTGCTTTCACCACATTTGAAGTCAATTGGCGCATTAAGTCATGTTTCCCCCATACAAACTTTTAACCCATTGTTGATCCCGTCAGATTTTTATTTTGGAAAAAATAAAAAACACGTGTCAAATTATTTCTCGCCAAGAGTACTTTCACCAATTCAATGGGCCCATTAATTAATGTTTTCTCTCAGGTTATCCATATAAACTTTTAACCCGTCGTTGACCCCGTCAGTTTTTTATTTAAAAAAAATAAGAAACACGTATAGAATTACGTGTATAAGAATTATTCACATATTAAGTACTTTCACCAAGTTGGAAGTCAAAAGGCATAACAATTTATATTTCTTTATGCAAACTTTTAACCCTTGGGTAACCTCTTTAAGTTTTAATTAAAAAATAATAATTTAAAGCACGTGTCAAATTATTTTTGATTTCAAGTGTTTTCACCAACTTTGAAGTTAATGGGCCAATCGGTTTAGGGGTTTTTCGTAGTCTTTCCGTATACGAACCTTAACCCTTGGTTCACCCCGTTAAATTGAAATTATCCGTATCCTATAGAGAGAAGTATTAAAGTTTTTATATCTTAAACTAATAAAGTTAGAAGGACGAAATTCAAAGATATAGTAGCGTACATATTAGTCCTTAACATGTTTTTTTTTCAAAAAAAATTATTGGAAATTTTTTAAGATATTCAAGGATAAAGTTTTAAAAGGACATTTTCGAGGTATTCGTCCTTTTGCACCAAAACATTTAATTTTTTAAGATTCTAAGGATTTTTCTCTTTCATTTGATACCCATATTGTTATTCCACAATGCGCTCAATTTTTAAAATAATTTTTTTAAATAAACATGTCCTTGAAATTTCAAAGTCATTTTAAAAACAATCCTGACGTCAGAGAGAAAAACTAAAAACGCAGTTTTACTACATTTGGCCACTAACTTCGCGAGTATATCGATTTTTTCGTGTGTAAAATATGTTGTCGCACGGTGTAATGAATCAGTCAGTCAGTCAGTCAGGACAAACAATTATATGTATAGAGAAAAATAAAAAAACCATTGACATACTTCAATAAGCAGCTTATGTCTCATTACAACGACACTGATGGGTCAAAAATTCAAACGACATGTTCCTATCGTTTTCGCTTTCAACAAAGCACAATCTACAGAAATCGTAATGGTTTGATTTCGATTATTTACTCGGCAGAGTAAAAAAAAAAAATCTTGAATTATGTTTCGCCAGTGCGACATTTGCTCCCGTTTAATTTAGTCGACACATGTGTGCTGAATAACTCAGCTTTGTTCACTCCAATTTCCTTTCAGTGCGCGCTATCGTCGTTGTATATGTGTGTGTCTGTGTCTATGTGTGTGGAGTCGTTCTTGGTTGAGGCTATTCAGGTCCATTAATTTCGCTTTCAACCGCAAAAGAATCGAAGTAAAACGCCACAAAGCGCTTTGCCATGCAACACAACGAGCGCAAGGCGCCAGCAATGAGACAAGAGAGGAGTGAGAGGAAGCGACTACTATTATTTCTTAACCGCAACTTCCTATTTTCAAAAACCTGCCAACGGCAACACCGAAACAATGCCACACCAGCATCTGGTTCGAGTGTTGTTGTAGAGGGCGGGCGGGTGTAACATGTGTGGGGCCAAAGAAGTGAAGCGACAATTTTGAATTTTTTTCTATTGCTTTCACATTTTTGTGGGCTTTTGTTGCAGCGCAGCAACCCATAAAGTTACACAACAATAACGCACACACATAGACAACAACAACAACAACAACAACGCCACCGACACCTGCATGTGCGTCTGTGTGCCGGCGAGTCATGAGCAAAGTTGGCTGCGTTGCACGGTGTGCAGTCACTAAAATAAAAGGACACAAAGCATAAAAACGAAGGGGGGCATAAAGTTTCGAAAGCATAAAGTGCCTATTTCACACACCAACGCGTTGTAAAAAGCACAAAAAACCCGCAGAAGGCAAAGGGCTGCTACAAACACTCACACACACACACATACAGAAATATATGAATGTTCACATGTGTGTGTATGCGTGCAACAATGGCGCGCTGCATATGTGGCGCGTAACTGTTGCAATTAGTTGGCATAAGGCGGCAAATAATTGCATACGTGTGCGTGTGACTGTGCGCCTGTTGCGAGCGCGCATTTCTCAATGAATGTGCATGTGTATGTGTCTGTGTGTGAGTTAGTGTGCGAACGGCGCGAAATTCGCCCCAGGGCAATCATGGCCGAGCAGGCAGTTGCAACGTCGGCGCCAGTCTATGCAACGTGCCGTACACGAAAAATGGGCGTAACAAGTGCAATAAAAAAATTTGTGAACTGGAGAAGCGAAACGTTGAAATTTATGTGTAAAATACGTTGTTGTAAGATTTATGACAAAAGTTGAAGAAAAATGAAAGTCGACTGTGTGCAAGTGGGTGTAAGTTCACACATGAGTGTGCATGTGTGTGTGTGTGTGTGTGTGAATGTGGGTGCAAGTGTATTGCAGCTGGTGGGTGCGAGACTGTGTCGCTTAAAAAGTGTAGAATACAGGCGCGGGGGTGTTTGGTGCGGTGTGGTGCACGCGAGTGGCTCATAAAATGCAATGAAATTTAAGAAACGCTCGACGGGGCGCTTCGACTCTGGCCTCAGTTGCCTTTACGACTTTGCGTTTTGTTGCTTTTTGCATCGAGTTTTTCCTTTAGTGTCTTCCCAATTGAATTTGGCTTGTTCGCCGAAATGAGAGCAGCCGAGTGTTATGGCAAATTCCGGAAATTTTTACAACACTCTGCTGCACTGCCATGTTTGGCAGGAGCAGCTGTTGAGAGCGCAATGGTGGGGGGCGGGAGAGGTGAATGAAGGTGCAGCTTAAAGTGCAACAGTTATTTGGTGTGATTTATGATGTCAATGCTCTAAGCGCTTGCGAATAAATTATTTAATATGAGTTCAAGAAAAAATTAAATTGAAAATTTTTGCATAAAATTGAAGGCTTTATGTAGCATAGCATAATTTGGTTTAGGTCAAATATGCACCGTTTTATTCGATAAATTGTTGCCACCTTGAAGGAAATTCTATTCTTTCTTCTTTCATCGTTGCAGTCTTTCATAAAAACCCTGGTCCCTATTGGCAAAAAATTGGGGCAGTAAATTTTCAGAAGCATCTCTTAAGACACATTTATTGCCAGAAAAATTATTCGTCATAGATAGGAATAGTTGATAATCACTTAGTGCCAGATTCGGACTATAAGGTGGATGCATAAGAATCAGCCAACCAATGGCCTCGTGATGTCTTGATGGAACACAATTCATCTCCAATTGGCCAAAGCTGACTGCTTCTGGGCGATGAAATACGGGGGTTTGGTGCCACGTCTGGAAAGCTGATAAGCGCAGTTACCACTGCTGTTTTAGTGGCGCGGTACCCAGGTAAGGGTATTGTGGTACACATGCCCTAAGTCATTTAGTAAGCAAAGAGCAACCTCTTTCGATGTGGTTGAGACCTTCTTGAGGGCTTTAATTGCTACCTGGCTGTCAGTGAAAATGCGAACCATACCCCCCTACTCTGCCATCTAGCTTGGAGCTGTCTGTATAGAAACCGTGACTTATTCCCACTCCTGTCTATGAGGTATGAGAGTTGAGAATTTAGAGTCGAACAGATATGATGGTAGCGAGTAGTATATGTTGTCAGGTAAGTCAGGTGAACAGCCTAGGATCCAGCAGTAAATCAGTACGAATCCATCTTCTGATGGTATTTAGTCTCACTGCAGAGGGTTGCAGCTTGTTTACCGAAGAGGTCAACAGGAAGAAAGTGGAGCAGGGCGTAGAGCCCTCTGGATGGTGTTGATCGAATGCTCAAGTTATTATGACCGCCGCCGATCTTTGGACTGAGTCCAGAAGTTTCTGGTTAGCCACATTATCCAGGGCAATCCACCATACTACTGATCCATAGAAAAGAATGGGCCTAATCACGGAGTTGTAAATCCAGTACATGATACGTGGTTGGATACCCCATTTCTTGCCAACTGCTCTTTTGCAAAGTACAGTGCAACAGTAGAGGAGTTGTAACCATCTTGGTTAACAGGTTGTGAACTATGTCCACTATCGGCTTGCATAGTTTCATGTTAGTCAGTGAGCCAGTAATATTGTTGAAAGCTCCCTCAACATTTTCACGTTCAAAATTTCTTTATAAGTTGAAACGCAAATAGAATATCAGCCATTTTCTAATCGCAACGAAAACGGAATTTCGGTTTTCTGGCACATATCATTTCAAACGATTTCGTTTTCGAAAATTGACGAAATCAAAATGAAATTGAGCACACTCCATCACGTTTTCGCTACGAATTTGAAACGAAAACGATTTGTAGCACATGCCTGATTTATCATAAAAAATCAATCAATTGTCATAAAACCAAGTGTTTTGTTTTTGCTTTAGTAATTTCTATGAAAAAAATGTACATTTAATTTCCTTACAAACATTACGATTCTTAAGAATTTAAACTAGAGTCAGAGACCAATTTACCCTCAAAAATATATTTTTACCAGAAAAGCAATCAATCATAAAATGTCATCAAAAAAATGTTCTTATTTTTGTCTTTGCTTATGTCAATGAAAAAAAATTTGCAAGCAACACGACACCAAATGTTTTAGATCAGACAGAGTCCAATTTTCCACCAAAAAAAATTTTTTAAAATTTTTTAAAATTGTTTTTATTTTAAAAATTAATCAAATTAAATTAAATGTCGTAAAAGAAATTCTTTTTGCTTCTTTTGTTTTCTTTGCTTATTATTATTAATTTTTTAATTATTAATTAATTAATTTTCTTACAAGCAACAGAACTCTTAAGGTTTCAGACTTGTCTGAAGGGATCAAAAAATTGGAAACACGATGGACTAAATGTGTCGAGCTAGAAGTAGACTATGTTGAGATATAAAACGTTTTTTACCGAAAAAAATTTCTTTTATTCAAGAAGTCACTGACTTTTCAAACTGCCCACTTTAAATAAAAAAAATTAAAATAATATTATAAGATAATTTATTACTTCTTCTTCTTTTTCCCTCATCAGAAATTCATTTTAAGCAATACATGCAATCAAGTTTACTTTCGAATACAACACCGTTCAAAAGACTTAATGCGCAAAGTTTTCGATGCGCTCGTTATGCTAATAAGTGACAGTTAAAAATTCAAGTGAATTGTAAAGAGACATAAAAGAGTCTGGTTCTGGTTGCTTGCTTGGACAGTGGGCACACAGCGAATTATTAAGAAGAGTATTTAAATTTATTTTACATGCCAAAGCAAATAACATTGAAAACGGGCAACAGAGATACAAAAAAATAATAACAACAACCAACACAAACACACATGGAGGGGAACAGCCGCAGGAGTGCACGTGTGTGTGTGTGTACGTTTTAATAGTGTTAAATAAAATATTTACACATTACGGTGAACACCTGCGGCCGCTAACACGCTGCAGCCAGTTCCAAGCTGCACTGCCTGAATGTGTGGCAGTGCTGGCCGCTGGGGGGTTGGCCTTAAAATAACTGTAAAATGCATACTTGCATACATGCAGCGATGTAAATACGTGTGCGGAACAACACGAGCGGGCAGGATATGCAGACAGGATATACGCCAAAGTTGGCCGGACACTTGATGTGTTTGCTGCCACACACATACACACACAAACACACATAGCAACACCTGTGTGAATTATATACATTTGAGTATTCGTTTGTGTGTGCGTGTCTGTATGCGAAAATGTTGCTGTTGCTGTTAATGCACAAGTAAAAGCCCCAAAAAGGCGTTGAACGTTAAGGCAGCCGGAAGTGAAGCTGGCCGACAACACTTTGTAGAACAGTTCGATAGGAGGGTGAGAGGAGCGGTAGTGTAATTGCTAAATTGCAAACTGGTGCAATGAAGAAGGAGAGACAGGAGTCTCAGTAAAGGCGACCACAAACTGAACGCCTAAAAGCGCTCTACGGCTTGCAGTTGTTCGAAAAATGTGAACTCTATCAATGCAGCTTGATCGCTTCATCAGAATGCACAGTGATTCGTTCCATAGACAAAATTCAAAAACTTTATAGTCTCAGAATTTGATGATGTTGATGTCATTTGAAAGGTAAGACTCCAACTAAGAAAATCCCAAAAAATCTGTGCAAAAAATTAATTAGTGTGTGTGCAAAAGCGGCTCAAAGTTGAAACTTTTTTCACAAAAAAATGTAAACACATATTTTCTGTTTTTTAGTCTATTGAGTAAAAAAATTTTAAAACTACATGGTTACCAAGAAGTTGCTAAATCTTTCAATATAGATTAAGAAATGATGTGGCCATTTTCGCTTTTAATGTTTGCTCAAAATTTGCAAAGCTGAGGCTTTTACATCACTTTTAATACAAAATATTTTTCTAAATTGAAAATCTGAAAATCGGCAAAACTTAGAGGAAAATATCTAAAAAGTATGTGAAAGTATGTTCCTGGATTTTTTTTATTTTAAGAAGCATTCTTTCTTTGTCGGATAATGTAATTACATCCTCCGATATCTTCCGATCTCAGAAAATAATTCTATTTGAATAGTGGTCTAAACACCTATTTTTCGACAAAATTTATTGTTTTCATCCCTAAAAGTATGCAATCAGCATGAAAACTTGATAAAACTGCGAAAAAGCAAAACATACGTTTATTATTATCGTTTTTATTGAAAAAATAAGGGTCCTCATACAATTTCTGTCACTCTTTGCAATTATCAATGTTGACGTTACCGATTAAATGTTAAATCTGAAAAATCTAGCCAACACACTCGTTGCTATAGCTCACCAAAAATGACGAAAATTGCAAATTTAAGTCTCAGGCATTGCCAAACTACAAAAGTTTAAGAAAAACAAAATGGAGATTTCAATTTAGCAGACCATGATTAACTAGTATACCAAATTTTATGAAGAACGGACCACTCCTTCTAATTTTGTCCCGCGGTTGTATGGAGTCGAATCACTGTGGAATGTGGCAACAGGGACACACACACATGATTACACTCTCACACACAAGCACATAAACATATATACATACATATATAAATTTTTGTATATGTGCTTGCATAGGTAAATGGTTCCTCATGTCAACACTGGCATACTTGCAGGCGCAAATCTGTCCTTATTGCGTGCAGACAGCGTTGGCCATACACTCATACATAATGACACATACACATACATATACATATACACACATATATGTAGATGGCAAATTTTGACCACAGAGCAGAAATTAAGCGCTCGGAGCCTTTTCACATTTTCGGATTTTGCCAGTTGCAGAAATTTCTCGCTTGTCCTCGTTTTGGGATACAAACATTCATGCTGTCGCTTTGCGCTTTGGCCCCCTTTCGGCCATCTGTCGAACGGGCTGGCTTCGAGCGAAACAGCAAACCATGAAGAGAAAAATTATAATGTTGCCGCTACTGTTTGGGCCTGCGGCAAGGTGCACCAACACACACACACTCGCACACATATGTGTCAGTGTCTGTGCTTTACGGCGCCGTTTGCATCTGTCTGTCCATGCACAAGTGCGCACTCACCAAAATGTGCAACAACAACAACAACGTAGAAAACACATTCTTAATGCAATTTTGCCAAAATTTTCAGGCATTACATGACAGCATCCGAAAGCCCGCAAGAGCAGGCAGCGGTGCAGTGGGATCTGCCTATTGCAGCGAAATAGTGAAAGCAAACTTTCATTTCTTCAGTTTTTTCACGTATGGATTACTTTGAAAGAAACCAGAACACGGCTTGTTGCACATTAGAAGGCAGAAGGCAGACCAGAGCACATGACTTGAACGAATTTGCGGAGAAAAAACTTTATGGGAATGAAAACTTTTTGAATGTACTCGAAATTGTTTGCATGTATTTGTAATGTTTTTGTGCAGTAATCGCTGGGCAGGCATCTTCAAGACTCGGTGCCTTTGGCTGGAAATGGTTTGTTAACCTTTGGCAAGGTTTTTTTTGCGCCTACAATGCTGGAACGGCAGCTTGACTGCTGAACCGGAGACAACGTCGCTTTGGTGCGCAGGTCAAACTTTAAGTACGCCACATGTGTTTGGCCATTGAAATGAATAAAATTTCGAGTGAGTGAGCATTTAAATTTGTGATGCAATGATTTGAGTAAAGTTTGAGGAACGCAACTTAGATGTTGAACATTTGTTCAGTACATAAGTTTGCCTGTTAGTGTCAGAAAATAATCCGAACTATAGGATCAACTGGAGATTATTTTCATGACCTTGCCATAATAAGAATAAAAGGCAATTATAACACCGTGCGACAGAATTTTTCACACGGGGAAAATCCATATGAGACCAAATATAGTAATACTGAGTTCTCAGTTTTTCATTTCTACATACTTTGTCCTTTTAAAAGGACTTCCAAATTTTTAAGGGGATAAAAAAATAAAAAAATATAAAAAATACTTAACCTCGTTAGAATATGGCGATATGTATATCAAATGAAAGAGTAAAGGCTCAAGAATTTAAATAAAATTGATTTTTTATCTATTTGTGAAAAAAGGATATGAAAAAGGTCCTTTGACAATTTTAATGCTTTATATCCTTGAAATTTTATGTAGAATTTTCTTGAAAAGTAAGTATGTTAAAACCCAAAATCTCCTTGATCACGTGTCAAAATTTCATTACTCTAACTTTATTGGTTCGAAAGTTATTGAAAAAAAGACGGAAGCTGCAATTCTAATGAAGTACAAAAATTCTAATTTATTTGAGTATCAGTATTTTAAATAATAAAAAGATACAAAATCAATGAAGCGAGAATAATGAAATTGACACGTGATCAAGGAGGTTTGGGGTTTTAACATACTTACTTTTCAAGAAAATTCTATATAAATTTTCAAGGATATAAAGGATTAAAATTTTTAAAGGACCTTTTTCATATCCTTTTTTACAAATATATAAAAATAAATTTTATTTCAATTCTTGAGCCTTTACTCTTTCATTTGATATACATATCGCCATATTCTAACGAAGGTTAAGTATTTTTTCTATTTTTTTATTTTTTATCCCCTTCAAAATTTTGAAGTCCTTTTAAAAGGACAAAAGATGTAGAAATAAAAAACTGAGTACGCAGTATTACTATGTTTGGATTCTAGTTTCACGCCCATATGGATTTTTTCCGGTGTGAAAAACTTTTTTATTTTTGTCGCATGGTTTAATATATATCCGACATGACAAATCCATTGAGATATGAGATAACCTCAGGATTAGTGCTGAAATGCATAAAGGCATTAAATGTACTGAGCATAGACAACCAGGTCAAGATCCCATGGGTTCGAGGACACAGAGAAATTGACGGAAACGAGGAGGCAGACAGTCTTGTTAGAACTGTAAGACCGGAGCCCTTCATTGGACTGGGCAAAAGCACCATCCAGAGTCACTAAATCTTGAGCAGAAAACCCGGAACTCAGAACACTGGTGTAACGTCTCACGTTGCACAGTGATTCGTTCCATAGACAAAATTCAAAAAATTTATAGTCTCAGAATTTAACAATTTTGATGTCATTTGAAAGGTAAAACTCCAACTAAGAAAATCCCAAAAAATCTGGGCTAAAAATTAATTAGCGTGTGTGCAAAAGCGGCTCAAAGTTGAAACTTTTTTCACAAACAAATTTAAACACATATTTTCTGTTTTTTGATCTATTGAGAAAAAAAAATTTTAAAAATACATGGTTGCTAAAACATCCAATACAGTTGCTAAAACATCCAATATATATTAAAAAATTATATGGCCATTTTCGCTTTTAATGTTTTCTCAAAATTTGCAAAGCTGAGGCTTTTACGTCACTTTTAATATAAAATATTTTTCTAAATTAAAAATCTGAAAATTTGCCAAACTTAGAGGAAAATATCTAAAAAGTATGTGAAAGTATGTTCCTGGATTTTTTTTTATTTTAAGAAGCATTCTTTTTTTGTTGGATAATGCAATTACATCCTCTGATATCTTCCGATCTCAGAAAATAATTCAATTTGAAGTGGTTTAAACATCTATCTTTCGAAAAAATATATTTTATTCTCTAATGAAAGTATGCAATCAACATAAAGAAGAAAAAAGAAAGAAATCCTATGTTTCGTTTCAATCCCATCAGACCCCGCCTTATCACGACAGCCTCATTACTTGAACGAAGCCTTGAGAGGCTTCGTTGTTCACTAATCTCGATGGTAGATCAGACAACTCCTTAAAAAGCTTCCAATTGCATACGACCAAAAATTCTATTTATTCCGGGTTAATGTGAACAACTTACCATTTCTCTAAGCAGCAAATCTCCAGATTAATCATTGACGTTATTAACCAAAATGTGCTCATTGAGAGTTTCAGTTAACCCTTATTCTCATACCCAAACTTACTAACGTCGTTTGGCACCCGGGGTACCCGGGTACCCATTTCATTAAATTTTTAAGTTTTCAATATAGAAAACAAAATTTTTTAAATATATGATTTGTTCGCTTTTCACCTAAATAACGAGGATCCGGAAGGTAAAAAAAAAATTTTCATTATTTGTCAGTTTTTTTCACGAAAATACATCGCAGTGGGCACCCGGGTACCCGGGTATGAGAATAAGGGTTAAAGTTTGTAGCAATTTTTGGTTGGACATCTTTTTATATATGAGATCTGTATGATATATTGTTATGATATGCTCCTAATGTTCTTGTGCTACTTCCAGAGGAGTTACATGAATTAAGAAATTCTCATTTATTTCTTCTTTTAAAGAATTTTTCCCAACATAAGAATATTTTTTCTCTATAAACATTGCTGATGTGGATAGCCCGACAAAATTTCGAATTTTTGTGAAATACCCCAAAACTTTTTTCTGGTTGCCTCAAGATAGATCAAATGTAAGACCGACCTCCTGTTTTTCAGCTTTTTTTCCATTTCTTCATTACCTCTTGGCGCCAGCAAAGAATTCTACTCAACCGTTTGCAAATGACAGCATCATTTTTCATTTAAATTTGTTCATAAAACGCCAAGAAATCATAGGGATTTGCTATATATCTCACTTGTTTCCTTAATTCGATGGTTATCTAGCACCATTGGGTGAACTTGACCGAAGTTGTCGTTAGTGGTTGCAGTTTTTTGATGTCCCTAATGTTCATTGTCCCCCAAACGGGAACGACCATGTTTTAAGTTCTATGTTGAGGTCGTTTAAGTCCTTTAAGAATTGTGTTTTTGTATTTGTTTTTTATACCAAGTTGAGTTCCTTTAACACGTTGAGTGATAAATAGGGACTGTTTCCTGTGGTAATTTTCCTCAACATTTAAGATTCGAATTAAGTTTTTCCGCTACTTACATTTCAATCCTTCAAAAATCCTTCAGTGTCAATATCAATGCTAATGATTAATCAATGACTGACGTTATTTTATGACTTGTCAGCAGTGGTGCACACAGAGGGGGTTCAAACCCCCAAACACAAATTTTCCTGGTACAAAACATGGTTTCGAATGGTATTCGGCTCAAAAGTTGTACGCAAAACCCCCCAAAATGAAATCCTGTGTACGCCACTGCTTGTCAGTCTGCTCGTTATTAAAAGTATCCATGCATCCATACTTACTTCATTCCATCAACCACCAACTGCAAACTATTTTAGTGAAAAATGCTTTTTATATTCTTTTTGTTGTGTTTTTATTGATTTTTCCTTTTGTCGTTTACTTTTAAATAACTAGTTTAATATTTCTTGTTTTTATTTGTTGTTGTTGTTTTTTACATATTTCTTTTGTTTTTTATTTTTTATTAAATATAATAACTAAATTTCATAAATATATAATAATAGTAATGATTTTGTTTTTTTGTTGTTTTTTTTAATAATATTTATTTTATTTTGTATTGTTTTTAAAAAATGTGTTCATCTTAGTAGGAGTAATAAACGTTTCGCACACGCACACAGCCACACGCGCGCACACGAGACCCGCACACATGCACAGAGGCGATGGGGCGGGCGGGCGACGTGTCATATGGCGTGTCGTTACATGTATGCGGCTTAAAAACTATTTTCATTTTGTAAACATAAGAAAGACAAAAATATTTCCATTAATAAGAGTCAAAAAAATTGTCAAACACAAATTAAATTAACATTTAAACATTTTTATCACAAAGTAATCAAGTTGACAAAAAATACACAAAGAGGGAGGAAAGAAGTTGTAAACAAATTTCAAACAAAAAACACAAAAAAATTCAAAAAAACTGGCATAAAAATTACAATAAAAATTAGCATAAAGTAATGAAAAATTACAATAAAAACTAGTGTAAAATTTATAAAAAATTACCTTAAAATTAACATAAAAATTATAAAAAAAATTATAGTAAAATTATATAAAAAATTACAATAATAAAAAAATTACAATAATAAAAAAAAACTACATTAAAAATTGAGTTGAACAAAGAATGGTGTGAGCGCAAAAGGAAAATTCGTTGATTTTATCACCTTGAATTGAACAAAAATTACAAATTAAAATTACAAATACAAATACAAATCGATGCAACATTGAATGGTATAATAGCACAACTTTAGGCGTGCAAGTTTTCGAATCGAGAAAAGTACGCTTACACTTAAAAATGACTTAAAATGCTTAAGATGCGCCACTGTCGCACGTTCACTGTGGCCTCCTGCTTGCCTACATTTCGTTTATTCGCAACATTTCGTTGCGTTTGCATTAAACACATCACATCGTAATATTTTCATGATTTCCAAGTTTCTAAAAACTAATACAAACTAAACGTTGAACATATCTCGCTCGATTCAATTAACAATAGTTGCATAGATCTAATGAAAAATAGGGGGAGACTACATTAAAATTCATTTCACATTTGCTTTCGCTGCTGCTTCGTGCTGCTGCGTCTTTCGATTTCGCTGCTTCTTGTTCTTTTGCTCTTCCTTATGCATTCCAACATTTACACTTTGCTGCGGCTGCACGCTGTTTCGTTTTTTATTCGAATGCGCTTTTTGCATTACTTTCTTCCGCGTCTACAACTAAATCCTTTAACTAATCTAAAATGTAATTCAATGTTTTGCTGCTTAATACAAAAATTCACCATTCATTTCTCTTCTCGTCACGTTTTAGTTATTCGTCATTTTTAGTTTTTCATACGGTTTCATCTTTGCTTCTAATGACTAAATCTTTAAAGTATATTTTCCCCGCTTCTCGCTTCTCGCTCAAACGATTTTTCGTTACATTATTTTTTTTTAGATTTTCATGTTTTTTTATTGTTAATTTTTGTTGTTGAATATCTCTCAATAAAACTTTAAGGCAAATAAAAGTTTCGTTTTAGTTTACATATTTAATTCGCGCCTACAAGTATGCTTCATATTCGGTCGCTTTCAACATTCATTGCATTTAGTTGCGCTGCCGTTGTGCACTGGTCGGTGCGGTGCCGGGCGCGGGGCTCAATAATCTTCGTAAAGGAACATACATACATACATCGATCGATTCGAAGTGTCACTGCCAAAACACACCACACCACAGTGACGTTTCAAAAAAACACCCAAAAACAAATTCAACAAAAGAGAAAAACCTACAAACTCTTCAGCAGCGATTTCGCTTCGTTTGGCAATTCGACGGTCGCCTGTCGACTTGCATTTTCTACCATCACTTAAACGCTAATTTTAGAACATGTTTTATTTTATTTTATTTTAGTTTATTTATTTTTTGTTTTGTTTTTCTATTTTGTAATATTTTTCATTTTTTGCTGTTGTGTTGTTGGTTTATTTTACATAAAATATTTTTCAAAATTGTTTTTGTTGTTAGTTATTTATTTAAATGATTTATTCGTGTTTGCTATACTTATTAAAAATTAATAGTAACTGTTAAAATGTGTGTGTGTGTGTGTGTGAGATTGTGTGTGTGTGTTTGTGTGTGATTGTTTGTATGGTGTGATTAAGAGTTCGGTGCGCCGTGACCGTCGGTCACGTGTTGCTTGTCGCAATATATATTTGGGGGTGTAAGGTTTATCAAATGTTTTGCTTGTTTAATTTACTTGAAATTTTCTTTAGCTTAAGGTTTAGTTTTAGTTGTTGTAGTTGTAACTTATTGTTAGTGTATGTCTGAATTATGTTCAATATCGCTTTGCATGCATATAAATTTAAGGTCTGTTTATAATGGACGGAAACTTATTTAGGCATTCACTTCGTCATTCGCAGTGTGTTCAGTTTAATTGTCTATGTTTATAGGTAATAGAAAGAGAGAGAGAGAGATAGAGATAGATAGAGATTGAGAGTTACTTTTAGGTATTATAGCTGCTTGTTGTTGTTGTTGTCATTCTTACTTACTTCGTTCTAGCTCTAAGAGTGATGGCATGTATGTGGTTAGTACGTGGCATTAATGTATGTAAGTATGTAGAAAAGTAGGTGACGCTATGGCAAGAGATGTGACAAATGTGCTCGAGGGACTGGATTATAAAGAAAAAAGAACGTGGGCAAAAAAGTGGGCGTTGCCAGGGCGCACGTTGTGAAATTTCACTTTTCAAAAGACTCTTGTCATAAGTAATCGAAAGTGTTAAGAAGTTGTGGAATTTCATTTTTTTTTTTAATATTCAACAAAAGTAGTTGAAAATGCTAAGAAGTTTGTACTCACATTTGAAGTGGACTCGTATTTTTGCGTATGTTTGGAAAAATTGTGTACAGATTTCTGTTGCCACTTGATCGGTTTGCTGAAAGCAGTTCGGCATAGCTACTGCGGTCTGAATTGATTGGCACTCTGACAGTTTCGAATATTCTGTTAAAAGCAAATGGTTTCGCATGACCAGATGTGGGAATTTCATAGCAAATTCTATTTAAAAAGTTTATTTACTAAGAAGTAATGTGAAAGATTTAAAAGGAAATTGAAAAAATCCGAAAGTAATGAAAATTTCAACAAATATTGAAATTTTTCTCAAAGGCTCCAAAAGATGAGACCTACTAAGAGAAAAATATTTGTACCAGAAATGTGTCTTTCTGGCATTGTTTAAAGAAGTCAAAGGTAAATCTTACTACACGGAAACTGATACGCAAATTTTGGTAGGAAAATTTTGGAAAATATCCATCTCTAGGAAATTTCTAATTATTTTGTAAAAAAAAACATTAAAAGAGAATTACAAAAAAAAATTTAAAAAAAATTTATTTTAAGATTATAGTATATTAAATATTATTTTATTAAAAGTATTAAAAACTTGTTTTAATTAAAAATGTATGTGAAAAAGCCTTAAAGGTTGTTTAAATTTTTTATAATTTTTCTAGAATTTCGAATTGATTTTGGAAATGGCAAAAGAAATAAAAAAGTACGTAAAATTTTTCTACAATTTCGAACTGACTTTAAGGGAAAAGGAAATAAAAAAATACGCAAACTCGTACGAAAATACATATATAAATTTAAGAACTTAGCATTTCAATCTGAAACGAAACTGATCTGGAAGAAATAAAAATTCTTGTTGTGTATTATTTTCAATTTTAATAAAAGAATCTATGTGAAGAATTTTTGTGAATTTGATTTGTAGATTTTTTTTACCTTGAACTTTTGAATTGAAATTTGAATTTGAAAGAAAATCCAGAGAATTCGTGAAAATTCATGTCTATGCTTTTTTAAGCTTCTAATTTTAAAAATTCTATACTAAAATTATAATCAAATCAAGTAACTATATGAATATAAATTTTGTCATTTTTAAATTTAACTTTTGGACTGAAAGTGTATTGAAGAATCTCCAGAAAATACGTGAAAATGCATTTTATATTTTTTGTATCTGACGAATTTCAGAATTCTGTGCTAAAATTTTAGTGATCCCAAGAAAATTTGTGAATATTAATTTTTGAATTTGAACTGTCAGTTGAAATATTGGTGAAGAAAATCCAGGAAATCCTATAATACTATTTTCAATTTTTTAAGCTGTTAAATTCTAGATTTCTGGAGTTAATTTTAAGATGAAAAGATCAAATCAAAATTTAAAAATTTATTTTGTAATTAGTTTAGAATTAAAAATTTGTAGAATGAAAATATATTTTGAAATTTGTAAAATTTTTTTATAGAACTTTAAATTGAAATATTAAGTTCAACAATTCAGAAATTATGTGCTGCAGTCCCAAATGTTAGTAACAATTATTTGGAAAATATGTGAAACTTTTATTTTTGTTTTTAATTTTTAAATATGGAATTCAGAGGTTTGTAAAAAATGTTTACAAACTCTAAAGTATAAAAGAAAATATTAAAATTTTTGTTTATTTCAGAAGTAAGAATTTTTTACATTTAATTAGAAAGATACAAACCAATGAAATTAAGTGATTTTTAAAATATTTTTTCAAATTATTTTTTTAAATGATTACGAAATAATTTTAATAAATTACATTATATAATTAATTATTTTCGATTGAAATGGAATTAAAAAATTCATATGATGAGCAAAAATTCAGTGAACGTGGGGAAATATACTTTGAATTTAATTTAAAAAATGTGAAAGCTTAACTAGAACTTTAGACTGAAACTTTAGTGAACTTATAAAAACAGAAAAATTCAGCGAACATTGGAGCAATAATTTTTATTTAATTTTTAAAATTTAAAGTTTAGAGCTTTAGACTGAAAGTTTACTGAACTTATAACAAGGAAATTTGTATGGAAAAATTCATCGAACATGAACAAATTAATTGTTATTTAATTTTAAAAAATTAAAAATTTGAAACTTTTGATTGAATCTTTAGTGAACTCAAAATTAGGGAATTTATATAGAAAAATTCAGCAAAAGTCAGAGCATTAATTTTTATTTAACTTCTAAAAATTAAAAAATTAGAACTTTTGATTGGAACTTTACTGAACTCAATATTAGGGATTTTGTATAGAAAAATTCAGCGAACATCAGAGCAATAATTTTTATTTCATTTTTAACATTTCAAAGTTTAGAACTTTTAACTGAAACATTACTGAACTCAAAATTATGAAATTTGTATAGAAAAATTCAGTAAAAATCAGAGTAATAATTGTTATTTAATTTTTAAAATTTTAAAGCTTAGAACTTTTGATTGAAACTTTATTGAACTAAAAATTATTGAATTTGTATGAAAAAATTCAGCATTCAATTCAAAATCAGAGCATTATTTTTTTTTAATTTTAAATTTAGAACTTTTGATTAAAACTTTACTGAACTAGAATTGAATTTGTATAGAAAAATTCTGCAAAAATCAGAGCAATATTTTTTAAAAATTTAAAGTTCAGAACTTTTGATTGAAACTTTACTGAACTTAAAGTTCAGGTTAGAGGTTCAAGAAATTGGAACAGTTTTGTTGTTTTTTATTGTTTACACCAATGTTTTCGATTGAAATTCTATAAGAAATTCGACCAGCGAAGAGTGAAATCTTTGGTCCGAAGTGTTGCTTTCATTTTCGGTTTCAATTTTTTTCAGTGTTTTCTACGCTCACTCATCACTCTTCTAGATATTTTGAAATTATGCAATTGGATCTTTAGCTCTGCTAGAATCAACCAAATCAATTTGAAAGTGAAAGAGAAAAAATGCATAAAGTCTCGTTCTCACTAGAAGCAAAGACGAGCGCCTAAGAAAGATTTCTTACAAGTAAGAAAGAATGAATGCTGAATGCGGCGGAAGTGCGCACTGACAGGGGAACATTGCGGTTGTGTGTCTGTTTGTTTGTTATGTTTGTATGTCATTTCCGTTAATTATAACCAGCCCTTAAATGAATACGATGTTATATATTTGTGGTTGTTGTTGTTGTTGCTGCTGCTATTCCATTCGAACTTCAAACTCATTTTCGCTAAGCACTAAAAAGTGTTTATCTCATGTTGCAATGTTTAATATGTTTGAGTTATGTTTTAAGTTAAGGTTTGGTTTAAATTTGCCTTGTTTTTACTGTTTTCAAGTTGTTGTTTATTTTTAGTGTTTTTTCTTTAAAGGTGTTTTTTGTTTGTGTTGTTTTGTTTTTTTTAATTTATAATATTACATTACAATATTTAATTGTTGTTGTTTTTTGTTTTGTTTATTCGTATTTATGCTTTAATTCTTTAAAAGATCACATTTCATTTTTAGTTTCCATTAATAAATATAATGATTTTGTTTTGTTGTGGTTGTTGTTGTTAATTTTGTATGTGTGTGTGTGTGTTTTTGTGTGTAGTTTTTGTTGTTGTTGATTTAAGTTTTACGTTCGTTTCTTCATATAATATTCTGGTTTGTATATATACATAAATATATATGTATGTATATGAGTAGGTTGTAGGTTGATTTTTTTGTTTTTGTTTTATTTAATTTTACTTTTATATGTACTATATGTGTGTATATGTATATATATAATATATATATAACTATGTTGTTATTGTAATAAACGTTTGTTGTGGTAGTATTTTGTTTTGTTTTTTTGCTGTTTTTGTTTTTGTTTTGCCTATTGAAATTATTGAATGACTCGATTCGGGTGAGAAGGAAGGAAGAATCCATAAAAAATGTGTGAGTGAGATAAATGAAGTTGAAGTGTAACGTGTAGTTTAGTGTTGGGCGACACTAATTTGAGGGGAGGGGGGGACTTTTCAATTGTTCAACACGCCACAAGTGGAACATGGGAAAATTTGTCTTCGTGAAACTGAAAAGGAATTTTCGTGGTTGTTTGTTTTTGTTTTCTCTATGTTGCAGTGTTTGTTTGTTTCTTTTTGTAAAGTAGGAAGATTTTATTTTATTTATAATTTCATGTTGTTGTTGCAAATTTTGCCTAAAATACAATTAAAAAGTTTGCCTTTTACTGCAATTATCGTTTTTGTGTTTTATTTTTTCTTTGCTTTTTTCCACTGTTCGCGCGTCAAAGTTGATGCGGACATTGTTGTTGTGTTTGTTGTTGTCATGTTTAAATAGTTGCAAAAACTTACGAGTTAAATTTGATTATTCAATTTGCTTACATTTTCTTTCTTTCATTGAATTTATTTTACTTTCACATTTCATACATAAAAAAATATTGTTTTTTTGTTTGTTTTTATATTTTTTTTTAATTTTTTGGTTGTTGTTCTTTTTGTTCTTGTTGTTTTATAAATTGTAAAAAAAGGATTTTTCGCAATTTTAGTAATTTTACGTGTTTTCGTTAAATTTCGTTTTGCATTTTTTTGCTGTTGCTTACTCAGTTACTTGTGGTTGTTGTTGTTGTTGCTATTGCGTTTGTTGTTGTTGTGCAATGCTCATGGTTTTGTTTTTGGTTGCAGTTTTCTTTTCATGCAAAACGCCGTTAAATAATGTCTCTGTTGTTCTTGTTGCGGTATGTTTGCTTGTTGTTGTTGTTGTTGTATTTATGTAATAAATCGTTGTTGCAAAAATAGGACGTGACTGTACTTCTTTCATGTTTCTTTTTACTTGTATTCGCTGCTGTTTTGCATTGTTTTTCGTTAGTTTTGTTTGGTTTCTTTTCTTTGTTTCTTATGTTCAACTATTTTTCTGTTTCTGTTTCTGTTTCGGTTTTCTATTTATTTTGCTTTGCTTTATAAATTTAGACTATTTTGTTGTTGTTGTTGTTGTTCTTGTGTTGTTGTTTTACTATTTAAATAACGCTATCATTGAAAGGTTTGTTGCTGCTTAAATGTTTCGTCTATTTCTTCGTCGTCTTCTTCGTTTCTATTTCAATTCTAAATCTGTTCTTTTTTGTTCTGCTTGTTCAACACTTAAGTGGTAAATATTTTCTTGTTGTTGTTATTGTTATTTATAATTTAAAATATTTGTTGTTGTTGTTTTGTCATAGTTTAGGTGTATTTTCATAGTCTTAATTAAATTGTAATTATTGTATTTAGTGTTATTAAATTTAATTTGAAATATGGAACACTAGAGTTAAAATTTTTTGTAACTAGTTGGTTGTGGTTTTTGTTTTCTGCTTTAAATTTATTTCCTTTAGTCGCTAATGTAGTCCATACAATATTTATTATGTCTTCTCCTATTTCTCTCATGGTTCGCTTGCGTTCTATCGTCTAATGTTTCCCTCACTAATCCTTAAACTTTTTCGGTTTGCTCTTCATTAATTTGTTACTTAAGTATTTTTGTATTTTTTTTGTTTTAAGAAATACGCTAATTACGACTGATTCACAAACGGAATCAAAAGTTTAACCCATTCAATGCTCTTCTCCTGTGCTCCTTCGGTCCTTTACTCCTCGGCTGCATGTTTAGTTACTGTTGTTTCCCCCGTTTTTGTTTGCTTCTATTCGGTTTTTGATCTCTATTCAAGTCTTGCTAAACTTTTAGAAAATTATAAGTTAGTTTCTTAATAGTTTTGTTTTGCTTTATTTCGTTTGGTTTCTGGTTTTTTCTTCAATATTTTTTGTTGTTGTTGTTTGTTTTTGTAAATAGTTCATCAACCTTTAATTGTTTCAGTATTTATTGTAAGTGGAAATGTGAACGTCATCTATACGATTTTGAATTTGAAACTCGAATTCGTAACGAGAGTAACCGCACTACGAGCACTGCTAAACGGTTATTCGGTTATTTGTTTTGCTGATTTTGCGCTAATTTGCTTGCTGTGCTGCTCGAACTGCCGAAGGGGGCTGCCTGGCTGCCGAGCGAACGTCTAACAATGGTTTGCTACGCTACTCTAAACTGTCCGTTGTCGGCAAATGGCATTTCGGTTTATGCTGTCGAGTTGCATAGTGAGTGTGTGTTTGTGTGTGTGTGTGTGTGCGTGAGTATCTATGTGTGTTTCTGTGTTTGTGTCTCAACAATTTTCTAAGTATTTGAGTGATTGGTAATATTTGTCGAGTTGTTAAAGGTGATTGTATGGAGTAGACTTTATTTGCTAGTTGGAGAGAAAGTTTGATGGCAAAAAAGTGACTGCAGTTTATAAATGTGTCAAATATCAATGTGTGGGTGCCTAGTTTTGGGAAAAGTGTGGGAGCAAAATATTGCAGTTATTTGCAAATAGTTTTGCCGACTATGCAGTGTAGGTACTTTAGTTTAGTTGACTTGAGTGTTGGTGTGTGTGTGTGTGTGTAAGATGGTATTGGAGACTTATTGTACATGAGAGGAGTTAGAGACGTGTGAATTTTTATTTGTTATAAAATAATAAAATATTATAAAATAAAATTTTTTATAAAAACCGTACATTTTTGAGATCTTTAGTTTTAACGTCGGCATTCTGAGGGGATTTCGCGGGCACTGTGAACTTGAAAGAAGATCAAAGAGATGAATGAACTTGTGTGTGTGTATGATTAAATGTTGAAATCTACCAAATTCTTTTCTAAAAGTCACAAATTGCGAGTTTAAAGCTATAATTTGTTATCCGACTACTTCAAATTGCAGTTTGAACGACACAAATTACAGTCAGTCACAAATTACAGTCAGTCACACATTGCCATTATTCTGAGTGTAAGAAATTGTGATTTACACAAGTCACAAATAGTGATTTTTATGTCACAAACAGTTATTTGAGTACCAAAAAGTGTGACTTGAATAACATACATTGCAATTGAACGTTACAAAATGTGATATGAATGTCACAAACTAATATTTCAATGTCACAAATTATTAAAGTGAATCCAAATATTACAAATTATAATTTGTATGTCACAGACAGCAATATAATAGTCCCAAACTGCAATTTACATCACAATAATTTAAATTTTAATGTCAGAAATTGCAATCTGAATGTCATAAATAGCAAAATGAACGCAGTAAATTTTGACCTGAACATTACACGCTGCCATCTTAGGGTAAAGATTAAACGAAAATAATCTTAAAGAAAGAAATTACAATTTACTTGTCACAAATTTCAATTTTAATGTCACAAATTGCAATTTAAGTGTGAAAAATTTAGTTGTTAGTATCACAAATTGCAATCTGAATGACGGTTAAGTGGGGTTCAAGTAGCTGAATAGATTCTGTCCTACACAGAGGAAAATAAGGCTGGCCCGTTGTCATGCAGCTTTCTCTGAATGTAACTAATAGCAAAATAAACATTCAACGTTAGTGTAAAAATTTATCAAACTCAATTGGTGTGTTGCAAATTGTTACGACAGGTGTGTGTAACACGTCACAAATGGCAATCTTAATATCAGAAATTGCAATTGAATTCACAAAGCTTAGAATTTGAATGTCACATATTGTAATCTGAGTGTTACAGAGGGCAAACTGAAGATCAATTCAATATAAAAACCGTAATTGTACTATAACTGTAACTGTAAGACTTACAAATTTCAATTTTAATGTCACAAAGTGTAACTCACATGTCATAAATGACAATCTTAATGTCACAAATTGCAATCTTAAGCTCACAAGTTGCGATTTAAACATCACAATTTAAAATTGAAGTTAAGAAAGTTTCGAGTTGGCTGTCACAAACTACAATATTAATGTGAAAAATTTGTCAAAGTTGATGTAAATGTAAAAAATTGCAATTTACGTGTGACAAAAGTAATATTACCTTTTGTCAGATTGTCCTTTGTAATTTTAATTTTGAATTTTTTTAAGTTGTTATTTGAATGTCACAAATTGCAGTGCAGGTTTCAAAAATTGCCATATAAATATCACAAACTCTCATATTAATGTTGAAATACCATAAAAATCGATCTAAATGTCATTAGCTGCAATTTACATGTCACAAATGGCAATATTAATGTTACAAAGTGCAATTTTAACCTCACAAGTTGTAGTTTTAATGTCACAAATTAGCGTATTGATGACACAAATAGTATAAATCGCCATTGTGTCACACACTGTGAACTGTTCTCATTAAAAATCGCCTTGAGCTTTCAGCTTAAGAATTCTGCAGCAAAAGAATGTTCTTCGGTTCAAGAATCAAAGAAAAAGTTGTCGAGGATTTTCAAACGTTTTATGAATGAAAAATTGTATGATAGAAGTTCGGCTTTTTGGCAACATCTACGAAAACACTTTTTAAATTGGATACTTGAAGTTCTTTAAGTCAGCGTGTAGTTTAGATAAATGTTCAGTCACCAGTTATATATTCGATCTAGTATAAAGTCACCATGCTTCTGATAGTTTTGGGCGCTGCCTAAATGTAAGTTTGAGAGGAGTTCAGAAATATTTTCTCTGTTGGTGTTTGAGACTTTTGAACGCGACTAGTTTGCTTATGAGGTCGTTGAATTGATGGGCTGAAGGAAGTGCGAGTATCCAAGTTGGAAGCAGGTCAGTAAGAGTTTGTCAACAGTTTCAATATGAATTGGACATTATTTTTATCAGGGGCGGATTCAGAAAAATATTTCGGGGGGTTTAAAAAGTAATTCTTTAATATTTATAAAATGCCTTTTAATTTGTATGTAGTTTTAAAGTCGATTATAATATTTCGGGGGGTTTCAACCCTCAAACCGCCCCTGAATCCGCCACTGATTATTATTGTTGTGTTCGTTCAGAACTCTCTGGTGTTCATGAGGTCTCTGCATGACTGTTGGATCAGCCAGTTAAACTGAACCAAATTTAATTAAATTTAAGAATTTTTAAAATATTTGGAGCCTTTTTTCACTGTGTAGAAATTCAAAGCCCAGTCAATGCGATATCCAAGCTCCGAAGTATCTCGCTCTTTACGTTTTTAAATCAGGTTGCTTTTTCGATTATTCAAAAAGCTGTCTCTCACTTTTGAAATTCTCAGCGCCAGTTCTATTCAAGATGAATCTGTTCAAAGTTTTCAATACCCAAAGTTTACCTCACAGTTTTGAAATTCTCAGCGCCAGTTCGAGTCACGATAAATCTTTTTTAAGTTTTCAATACCCAAAGTTTACCTCACAGTTTTGAAATTCTCAGCGCCAGTTTTACACATTACCCGAGTTTTATTGCCTCCCGTGGAAGTACAGTGCCTCTCAAATGTTCTCCTCCATTGTTTGCCTCCTTAAGGCATCTGAATACAAATCTTAATACAACAAAACAAAACGAATTAACCAGTTTTACTGACCACGCGAGTATTTACCACAGTTTTTGCCGCCAACAACAAGTTGGCTGTTGTCGGAACTCAAGTAGGAGAAAATGAATTTGGGCTTGTTGTTGTTGTTTTTGTTGTTGCTGCTGTCATTTACTTACAATGCCTAATCTCATAATTTATCGTACATACATAAAATAGTATCTAAAACACATTTAACAATAAGTGGCGCCGTGCGGCTGCGGCTGAAGTTGTGAGCAGCTGCTGCTCGCGCCAAAAGTGCTTCCAAAAGATCGTTGACAATCGTAATTTTGCTTAACTTACACGACAAAGAACGAGTGTGTGTGTGTATGTGTGTGTTTGTGTGGGACTCCTCACTCTTACAAAATGATGATGAAATGACTGCCCAGTGCCGCTGTTGTTGTTGCTGTTGCTGTTCGTGCTGCTGCTGCTGCTGCTGCGGCGGCCGTTCGACTTCATATGCACGCGGCGGCCGCTGTTGTGGCCGCCGCCGTTGCTGCGCTGCCAGCCGTGGCGGCCGCTGTTGGTGCGCCGGCCAGCCCCACCGGCGACGTGGTGGTCGCTGCAACCATGGCGCCCAGACTGTTGGCGGCAATGTGCTGCTGCGTGGTGGCAATCACTTGCGGCGAGTAGTGGAAATGTTGCTGCGCAAACTTCAGCATGTGCTGCGCGGCGGGCTGGGCGGCGTAGGTGGCCGCAGCGGCCGGATAGATGAACGACGGCGCAGTGGCCGGCGGCGGCTGTTGCTGCTGCTGTTGTTGTTGGTGTTGTGGATTGGCGCCAGTGGTCGCGGGCGTTGCCAGTATTGGAATGCAATTTGAGTTGTAGTCGCTGCTGAGCACCAGGGTGGGCGTGCCCGCGGGCGACACGTCGTAGTAGGCAGTTGGCGCGGCCTTGAGGAAGGCGGCCGGCGGCGGCGCGGGCGCTGCGTAGCCGCTGCCGATGGACATGGCCGCAATCGGTGTGGGCATGGTGACGGTGGACGTCGTGGACAGGGTGGTGGCCGACGAGAGTGTGGGCGAGGTGGCAATGCTGCACGAGGACGACGACGAGGCGGACGAGGGTGAGTAGGGCGAGTGGCAATTGTAGGCGGCGGCCGTGGCCGACTGCAACTGTTGCTGTTGTTGGTGCTGCTGGTGCTGGTGATAGGGATGATGCGGTTGTGGGTAAATGTTGGTGCCGTGCTGTGTGGTGGCGACGGCTGCTGCTGTTGAAAGCGCCTTCGGCAGACTGCTGTTGCTGTAATGTGCTGTTGTGTAGTTGTTGTTGTAGCTGAAGTGTGTGTGTGGCGGCTGTTGCGGTTCGATGATGATCAAATTATTGTTGTAGTTGGTGGCAACGTTGGCGGCCTTAGCCGCTGCTGCTATCGAAGACGCTTGCTGTTGTTGTTGTTGTTGTTGCTGCTGGTGCTGGTTTTCGAGTTCATATTGCTGCTGTGTGATTGATTGCATTTGATTGTTCTGGTTGCTGATGCTGTTGCTGGTGGTGGTGATGTTGCTGTTGCTGCTACTGTTGTTGTTGTTGTTGCTATTGATAATGGCGGCCATGACGTTCGCCGGCGGCAGCACAATCGGTATGTGATAATATTTACACTGTTTGCGCCTGCACTGGCCGTTTGCATGATCGCGACACACAGCCACACGTTGATCACATACTTCAACCTTGTCGTCTGCATGCGTCGCCCAGCGTTGCCACACGGAGCGTTTCGTTTCGTCAGCGAAAAAGCAAGAGAACAAAAGACAAATCGGTAGGCATTAGTTAAGGTTGTTCGTTGTGGTTGTGATGCTTTGCAAAATCGACACAAGAGCAATCGAAAACATGAGTAAATAGTGTGAGCGAAGCTGTGGGCGTTAGAAATTAAGTGACGAAAGAAATGCGTGTAAAATCAGAAATGGCAACATAAACTGCGCACGCGGCTGTAATTCAAAGTGGTTAGCCGCGTTCGATGTCCATGGTGCGCAATGTGTGTGTGTGTGTGTGTTTATGAATAAAAGAAATTATAATGTGCAAAAAATGTGGAATAAAAAAATGGATTATTTTATTAAGAAAACCACCTAAAAATAATTAAAATTAAGTTGCAACTGGACTTTAGACTCGATTTAAAATATTGGGCAACTAATGCCCATTATTCAAAGTTTCTAATTTGCAGCTTGTTTCAATAGTTAATAATAAATGTAATGTTTAAAATGGCCGCCTTGGTCATTCTATGTGCTCTGCCATAGTTGCCAAATAAATCGAAAGCTTATTAATAAAAATAAAACCTTAACGAACTGATGAACAGCTCCTAGGCACTCTGAGAGATTTAGTTTTATTCACTTCGCACAAGTGGAATGAACCTAACATTTGATGTACATAGATTTTAACCCTTTCGACCCCCGAATTTTAGCCTATGTCTCAAAATTACTTTTTAGTATTTAAAGTTTAAAAGTTAAGAAGTGTACACACGACATTTGAAGTCACCACGCCTCCTTGTTAGAGTTCTAGAGCTAGTTTACTTTTGAACAATTTTAGCTTAAAACGGGTTAAATAAATTTTGTATCAATATTTTTTAATTACAGAAAAATTATTTAATATTTACGGAAAATACAAAATTATCACTTTTGAATTTTATTTAACCATTATTAAAGAAACAGGGTTTTGATCAAACGCGCCCAATTCGTAGACTTCAATTAGAACACAAACTTTCCCTGATATCGCTGCAAATGATTGGGGATAACAGTAAAATTTTTGTAATTTGCTTTGAATTCAATTCTAAAAATATTAATTTGTTGATGCCTACTTAAATTAAACCCATAAAGCAATCGTAGCTTTTGCTATAAGATGACAAATAGGTGAAGTTGTTCTCATGCAACTTTGTAGTCGAAAGGGTTAAATATAATCTCTGGACTTGATTTTTAATCAATTTAAAGTAGAAAGTCAAATCTCGAATCTTTTTTAATCTTCATTCATCATTTTTGCATAATTTTCATGGGCCCAAAAAAAAACTGGAGGTGGGCATGTTCCATTATTTCTTTGGGATTTTAACACCACTCGTCATGTTTGCTTATTTACAAGCACCAAATAATTTAATAATTTAAAATAGCAACCCATAAGTCCATCTTAAAAATATGTTTTAGATAGCTTAAGCTTTTTTAATTTTTTCAAAAAAATATTGAAACGGATTTATTGGAAGAGATACTGTAAAATTTATTGTTTTGTTTAGTGAATGTTAACTATTTTAATTCATTAGGCGTGTACATTTTAACTGTCAAATACAATTGAAATTAAAAATTTCACATGTTTGTCAAATACAATGTTCACATAAGGATTAGATTACTAGCAGCATTAGGCCTATGTGAATCTGAATTAAAAGAATCTGAATTTTAATGCATAGCAATCTAACCTAACTTTGATGTTGAACCAGAGGCTGCCAAATAAAACATACGATTTGTCTCAGAAAACAAATCACAACCGATAAATGCTTTTGTATGTATTGAAATCGCTAACAAAAATTGTTTACAGTGCGTTTAACAAATAACGGATTTCACTAATACATAATTTTATGGTTTTTGAATACTTAAGTCGGCTGGAAAATTATCCAGGATACTAATTGTTTCGAAAATTGATGAGAACTCTCCCATTAAAAATTAGTACATATTTGTAGATCTGTCTGAATGATATATGAAATCACATATCTATGAGTACCTCGCCTTGAATACTTGTGAATACCGCTATCCCAGTTATACTGTTTGGTCCTGTGAATACCGCCATTTGAGACATACAGCGTCAAATGGCGGTATTTATGGTAAGTCGTAACTACTCTCTGATGATAGAATGAGATTAACCCAATCAATAAAAAATGTGCCAGCCATATTTGTCAAATTTTGTTCTTCTAAAACTGTCTAGTAGAGCTTGTGTGTATTTCCGAAAGACCAAGAGTTGCATAGGCTGTATTAAAAGTCAACAAAAATCAGCTGACTTTTTATCTACATACATCATTCAAAAACATGGCGTCATCGAAATTTAACCGGTATGGTTTTGCTCTCCTACGAGAACCATAAAAACATATTGTGGCGGTATTCACATACAATAATATTCATATATAACTGGACCTGGAAATTTCACAAAATGATTAGTCCAGATATGGATTTCAATGGTTCTTTAAATTTGTTTAAATTTTTTCAACGGATTTTAATTGGTAAATTAAATAAATAAATTAAATTTAGTAGTTAAAATTATTTCAAAGTTTTCTTAAACTTATCTCGAAATTGTAAACCACCAATTTTTTCATAAATTGAGTAGAAAACGTTATCATCATCATTGGAAAATATGCAAAAATTTAATTAATCATTTAATCAATTAAATAATAAAAAACATAGAAAAAGATTTTCAAAAACAATACTTTAATTTCTATTATGTGGAAAAATCATATTAGAAAATATTTTCAAAAAAAGATTTTACAAAACATTGCTTTAATTTTTATTATGTAGACAAAATCATATGCGCCACTGTTCTGGTATGTTTAGAATTTAAGAAATTTAATTTAAATTAAATGAACAATGATTTTGAAGAGATATTTTTTTGTTTAGAATTTGTAAAGATAGATTTTTTTGCTTTTAAAATTGAAAAGATAAAAATTATTTTGTATAAATCTTAGACAATCATAATTATAAATACATTTTTTTTTTAAATTTAAATTTAAAACATACAAGGAAAAAAATTCAAGCATTATCGAGATTATTTCGAGAATTTGTCGGTAATAATTTATATCGAGAAATTGTTTGTTGGGTTAGGATATTTTCATACTATTATTGTAGTTGTTTATGTTTTGCTTTTCTGAAAAACATTTTAATTTTAGACACTAATGACACGTATGACAAGTGTCAAAGATTACCACAGATATCAAATATAAATGTATAAAAAGTAAAAGCATAAATTAGTCCATTATTTCATGACGTCATGGTACGTTAACTCTTTGCAAGGAAACAGTTTTTTTGTTGAACACACTGTAGTTTAGGGTCATTGGTCCCACTGCAAACATAGGTATATATAGGTATGTATAATATATTTCCATTTCAAAATAAGTCAATAAGTCAAATTAGAGCCATTAATCAGGAAATTTATTTTATGTAATTTAATTTTTGTACTAAATGAGAAGGTTTGCCTTTTTTGGAATAAAGGTGATAAATGCAAAAACTAAGCTATTTTTGGTTCGATCACGGATCGGATTTTGTCAATCCCGAGATTTTTCGGTACTAAAATTGTCCGGAAATCCGGGATTTTGGTATTCGGGATCCCGGGATTACAATCTCTAGTTCATAAGAATTTCCAGCTGCAACAGCAAAGAGCTTATCAATTGCTGTCTGACTAGTAAAGGATCAGTTTTTTACAAAAGATTTGTTCTCCCAACCACTGGTCCAGACTTGAAGTTGAACTTTAGTTGAAGGTTTTTGATGCGGCTAATTGTATATGTATATATATGTATGTATATATATATTGTCTGCGGCACTAATTGCATTGATCTTTGGCAATGTTATGTAATATGTGTGGATTGTATACTTTATTTTGTGTGCTGTTTGTATGTGTGTGTTTGACGGAATTGAAAGAAATAGAAATTTTAGAGATCTATAAATTTGTTTTAGGTTTGATAAATTTTAATTTTCTGACTTCCATTGAAGTTATTCATTCAAGAAATTATTAAAGATATTTGACTTAGTTAGTCATTGCTCATTATTTGTCAAACCAAGAACCTATTTAGTGCCTTTCTTGCAATTCCTTCTGCCACCGTTAAAAAGTGTCGCTTTACTAAGCATTTCAAAACCAAACTCAAAAGCAATTTTGTTTTTGTAATAGTTTTTATATAACTAAAAAGAAAAAGATACACATAAGCGCATTATTCGAGAAGCAAAAGAATTTGTCTATGGAGTCCTAAAAGCCTCAGGAAAGCTCAAACGAAAAGCGTTCACAAGTGTTAAGGTTAAGTAAATCATAAATTCCACAAGTGGAGAAAATGAAAAGTTGGCGAAAATGTTGGCGGGTGAACGGAACGAAACGAAACGGAACGAAACGAAACGGAAAAATTGCAAAAATATGGCATGCACTTACCTTCAGTTAAATGAACGAATCTACAATTTAACCGACTGCACATAGATCTATTAAAATCTTGGCACACCGGGAGGGTGTCCAGTAACTAGAGTTATGGTAATTTGATTGGTAGATATGCATATGGCGGATGCGGATGCGGTTTACGGTTTATACGGTTTACGGTATTACGTTTTATACGGATGCGGGCACAAAATGTACACAACAAATTCGATTGTTTACCAAAAATCATACAACCAAAAATATTCAGTTTGTTTTTGTGGTCGATTTTTTTGCGTATTTTTTGTGTAGTTGGTTTTTTCGCAAATTTGTTTTTTTTTTTTTAATTTATTATTATTATTATTATATTTTTTGATTTTTTGGAAAACGAGAAGAGAAGAAAAAAAGAAAGAAAAAGAGCAAAATTAGTTTCATTTCACTAAAAGTACATAAGTATAACTGGTTTTTTTGTTTTTGTAATACATTTTCTTTATAGTTTAGTTCTATGCTGGTTGATTAGTTAATATAAATGCTAGAGTTGGTACACAGTAAAATTAAAATTAGATCAACACACTCTCTGCTCTATTCAATGAATATGTATAACAATTTCTGGGTTAGTTTTGAGTTGATGTTTGGTTGCTTTTTGTTTGTTTGTTTGTTTGTTTGTACGACATAAACTGCTGTATAGATTTTCAATATGGCAGCGCAAATCATAGAATCATAGAATATGGCAACACTGAAACGCACCGTTACATGTTACGCAACAACATGTTGTGGCAGTGCATTTGGCTGTGGGGATGCTTAAAGTTTTTTTTGTTGTTGTGGTGGTTAATCTCTATAACAGCGTGAGGGACGCATAGTGATGCTGAATAATTCGGTTACCGAATAAGTAGGTAATCGGATAGTGACTGAGAGCTGGAGGTTAGGCTAATTTTTGTGCATAGTATTGAAGGCATAGTTTTGTGTTTATTGTGTAAAGTGCTAAGTTTTGTTTTATTTTAAAATAGAAGAGAAGCTTTTCGTGAATATAAAGTTTGTAGACTATTGAGAAGAATTGATTTAAATGTAGCATTTTGTGCTCAGAAGAATAAATGTTGAAATAAGAAAATCTTTGAAGCATTACAGCAACGATTTAATAAAATTTTTATAGCTTTTGACCAATTTAGGCAACATTTGAGTTTTTACTTGAAATAAGATTAAACAATTTCAATTAACAATTCAATAAATATAAGTTCAATTCAATTGAATTAATTTTAATTCAAATGAATAAAATTAAAATTTGAGAATTGCATTGAAATTAATATTTTAATATTGAAATTTAATAAAATTCTTCTCAATTTAATTAATTTGAATTTAAATTGAACTGATTTAATACGTTTAATTAAATTTTAATGTAGATTATGTATAATATATCGAATGTAAATTCAACTAAATTTGAGTTGAAATGAATTAATTTATATTAAATTTCATTTGTATTAAATTTAAATTCAATTGAAATTAATTCAATTACATTAAATGCAATCTAATTCAATTCAATTCAATTCAATTCAATTCAATTCAATTCAATTCAATTCAATTCAATTCAATTCAATTCAATTCAATTCAATTCAATTCAATTCAATTCAATTCAATTCAATTCAATTCAATTCAATTCAATTCAATTCAATTCAATTCAATTCAATTCAATTCAATTCAATTCAATTCAATTCAATTCAATTCAATTCAATTCAATTCAATTCAATTCAATTCAATTCAATTCAATTCAATTCAATTCAATTCAATTCAATTCAATTCACTTCACTTCACTTCACTTCAATTCAATTCAATTCAATTCAATTCAATTCAATTCAGTTCAGTTCAATTCAATTCAGTTCAATTCAATTCAATTCAATTCAATTCATTCCATTCAATTCAATCTAATTCAATTCAATTCAACTCAATTCAATTCAGTTCAATTCAATTTTAATTAGTTCAATTAGTTCAATTCAATTCAATTCAATTCAATTCAATTCAATTCAATTCAATTCAATTCAATCCAATTCAATTCAATTCAATTCAATTCAATTCAATTCAATTCAATTCAGTTCAATTCAATTCAATTCAATTCAATTCAATTCAATTCAATTCAATTCAATTCAATTCAGTTCAATTCAATTCAATTCAATTCAATTCAATTCAATTCAATTCAATTCAATTCAATTCAATTCAATTCAGTTCAATTCAATTTTAATTAGTTAAATTAGTTCAATTCAATTCAATTCAATTCAATTCAATTCAACTCAATTCAATTCATTTAAATTCAATTCAATTCAATTCAACTCAATTCAATTCAATTCCAATCAATTAAATTAAATTAAATTAAATTCAATTCAATTCAATTCAATTCAATTCAATTCAATTCAATTCAATTCAATTCAATTCAATTCAATTCAATTCAATTCAATTCAATTCAATTCAATTCAATTCAATTCAATTCAATTGTATGCAATTTTATTATTCATATTGAAATACATTGAATTAAACTTTAAATCAAATAATTTGAATTGATTTTGTTTCAAGTATAAAACCAAATTATATTTGCATTGAATTCAAGTAAATTCAATTTAAACTCAATTGATTTTAATTTAAATTAAATTATTATTTTTAATTCAATTTGAAGCTTAAAATAAAGGCTTAAAGTAATCGTTACTTAAATCGGCGAATACTTCGAGTATTCTCTGACTCCGTTTTCGTTAACTTATCGGCATTCGACGATTAGAAAATCTGAAGAATTCTGAATGATGAACCTGATCAATCTAACTTGAAGAATTGGTATCATGTACTGAAAAAACTAATGTAAATACAGCGAATACTCAATATTGAACAGAATGGAAGCTAAGTACTCAATAAGTACCTGAAAGTAAAAATAATAGGTGCTATGTACCATTAAGAAACTAAGAGACTAGTGTTATTGAAATGGGTACCCGGCTCTGAAAAGAGTGGACTTTGGCCGAATATAATAACTCACTAACTACTTAGAAGAATCGATTTTTTTTATTGAAACGAGTAACTGACTCTGAAAAGCCAAAGTGGACTTTGGCCGGATATAAGAATAGCTCAGTAACTACTCAAAAGAATAGATTTTTTTGTTATTGAAACAAGTACCCAACTCTGAAAAGAGTGGACGGATATAAGAATAACTCAGTAACTACACAAAAGTATCGATTATTTTGAAAGTATTGATTCATTGATTCACAGGTAGTAAGAAGCACTACACTAACAAATATATTCAAAATAATTGAAGAAAATTTATGCTGAGAATTTATGATGATATTTATTTGATCGAAGAAGTTGAAGAAGAAGCAGAAAATAAGGGATGATTATATCGTCAAATGATTATATTTCCACTGCGAATTCATTAATCGATTCCGTGATGAAAAATGTATAACTTGACAGTTTCCAACACAAATGATTACATTTTATTATTATTAATGGATAGATTACATTTTAGGATAGAACCGAATTCTTTTGGCGATTCTAAGATGAAATAATATATGTATATCTCTATTCAATGGTTTCAGGTGTCTAACAGATTCGAATTCATTAGCCGATTTCATGAAGAAGTATGCACAAATATTTATCTCCATTATATATTTTTTTTGTTGGCCAACAGAACAGAATTCTTCAACCGATTCTATGATAAAATATGCACAATTATTTATGTCAGTTGTTATCTTTAAGTGGTCTAACAGAATCGAATTCACTAACTTTCAAATTAAACTCCTAACAAACAGGTCAACAAAATTCATCACTGAATTTTATGGTGTAATATGCACAAATATTCATTTCCTCTCTTTTAAGCTCGCTTCATTCAGTTATTTGAATAATCTTTATTTAATTTTTTACAAAAATATTCATTTCCTCTCTTTTAAGCTCTCTCTTATTTTAATAATCTTTATTTAATTTTTTAGTTGTCGCATCAAGTCCCTTTCAGCTGGTTATAGAGATCAAGTGTTAAGGTTAGTAGGTGTCTGGAAGAATTCGCTTAAATGTTAGTACAACTTTCAAGTATGTTTCTAATCAAATGAATAAACAAAAAATAGTTAAAGTTGTTTAAAACTAAACTTGTGGAATGTGTAACAAAAAGTCGTGTATACATTTCGCTAAAATATCAAATAAAAATAATCCTTTTTTTCTGCACAAACGCACACACGCACACATCGATCGATTGTTTGACAAATAGTAGTTAAATGCAGCGCTAAAAGCTGGCGTTTCTAATCAAATGAAAACAAAGTGTTTTTCTATATCAAATTTTTTGCTTTAGTACTTTTGTGATTGCAATATCAAAGAAAGCTCACCAAAGCAGCAAGTGGCGCGCCCACCCAAAACAGAATCGCTGAAGTATTATAATACAACACATACAACAAATTTCAATCAACAAAAAAGGGCTGTTTGGTTTTGGTTTGTAAAAAAGCTTTAAAGCTGTTGTTCGTGTCACAATATCGAAAAAAGAATAGGTAGAAGAAGCCTTTAAGCATTTACGGAAGCTTGAAGCTTTTTGTTTTGAATTTGGATAGATACGAGTAAGTAAGTTACATAAGTAAGCATAGATGATGATTGATTGATTGATTGGTTCCACTCACTTTGTTCATTACGATTGCTTTTCGCATTTCGCGCTAATTTCTCGATTAAATGCTTTCGATTTGCAATTGCATTGTGCTTCGCAAAAGAGCTTTCGATTTGAGTTCGCTTTTTGAGATTCTTTATGTTATGTTTTTAATTGTTTTTGTTTTTTTTGTTTGTTAAATAAAACTACGCAAAATGTTGTGGCATTTTGCAAGCTTATGAACTAATGGGCTGTATTATGCAGTAACAGTTACATATCCTAATAGGCGGCACTAGAAATATAAGAGAAAAATATGTACAATGTTTTTGATTGTTTGTTTTCTATGATTTGTAATTTTATTGATTGATTGTGTGGTCGCGCAATAAGTCAAAATTAAGAAAAAGGCAAATTGTCGGGTCATTTGGTATTGAAAAATTAAGTTGAAGTTTGAAAGTGAGACATTTTCATAGAGAAGTGGGAAATTTGTGTGTTTTGTTGAGAGCTTAAAGCTTTAACAAATTACTAATTTTGTGTTCTATGTGAAATGTGTTCTAATTGAAACTTGTTTCTTGATGGGCAGCTTAAAGGTTTCACTAATTGAGTGGCAGTTTGGAGTATTTTAATTTAATCTTGTGTCCTGGCTTAGAGCTTGAAGTGATTATAAATTAATGACAATTGTCACTCGTCTTAGCTTAACCTTCCTAATTCTAATTATAAGTTTATAATCGTCGTACTTAAGTGATAACTTTGACTCTCGAGATTTGGAGATTTATCGTTACTTCAGAGAGCCTGAAGTGAAGTTAGTTCAGAGCCTGAAGTGCTCATAAATTAAGGACAACCTATAGCTTGAACTTGTTTATTGATTGACAGCTCAAAGCTTCCACTAATCAGTGATATTTTGTATGATTTTCTTTCATAGATTCTTAAAGCTTTTATGATTGAGTGACAGTTTTGAATGTTTTGTGTTAGTTGAAGTCTTGTTCTAATTTAAACCCAACTCAACTCAACACTCAACTGTGAGTGCCTTTGTTTAATAGGAAAATTCTCTTCACTAAAACTTCGTTGAAAACTAATAAACTTAGTTGATATAAAATATAATGCCATCTTTTTGAAAGCTTCATGCTTTCAGAAGTTGGTTACATTTTAAAGTAAATGATTCAAAATCTTGCAAATATTATATGTTGTTGCATATTTGGAAGTCGAAAACTTTCATAAAAGACTGAAAATTTGAACTCTTTAGTTTGAAAGCTTAAGTAAATTATTTGGAAAGTTGTCTTCGAATGCTTCAATATTTACTAAGTTTTCCACTCTTTGGGAGCTTGAAACCTTCACGAGCGACCGAAATTTTGTACTCTTTAGCTCCAGTTGAAAATTTAAAGCTTTTGAAAATTTTTTAGGAACTTGTCTGCAAGGTAAATGTTTTTAAGATTTTAAAGTTATGCACTTTTTGGAGTTCTGAAACTTTCACAAAACTGAAAACTCTTAGGCCACAGTTGAAAGGTTAAAACTTCTAAAAAATATTTAGAAACTTGTCGGCTAACTACATGTTAAAAGTTTTCTGCTATTTGGAGTTTAGAAGCTTTCACAAATAACTTAAAAAGTTGGCATTTTAAATCCGTTGAAAGCTCTAAGCTTTTGCAAATGATTAAGAAACTTGTCTGCTAACTAAATACTTTAAGTTTTTCGCTATTTGGAGTTTTAAAACATTCACAAACGACTGAAAAAGTTGACTCCCTAGCTCCGTTGAAAGCTCAAAGCTTTTGTAAATGACTAAGAAACTTTTCTGATAACTAAACGCTTTAAGCTTGAGTTGGATTTAGTGAAAAGTTCGAAGTTCATCGAAAAAGATTAAGAAACTTGTGGTTGAGTTGACAGCTTAAAGCTTGAAAAAATTTATGATAATTTTTACATTTTAATGCATTTTTCCACACATTTCACAAATCTTAAGAAATCATGCCTTGTCTTCAAGGCTTCAAAAAATGTATAAGAATTATGTCCTCTAACTGATAGATGAAGCTTTTATAGTTGTTTCAATTTTTAGTTTTTTGTGTCAAGTGAAAGGGCCAAAGCTTTCACCAATTGGTGTATATGTGGAATGTTTTCCCTTAAGCTACACTTATACTTTTCAGTGTAAATAACATGTCCTAAACTATATTTAAGTTTTTGTAAATGTTGTTTCAAATTATATAGAACTGTGTCTGTGTTTTGTACAAAAAAAATCACCTAAGCTACTAAAGCTTTTAATGTTTTAGTTAAAAGAAAATCGAAAAATTGTAGACACACTATTGCACTATATAGAAAATATCGGATAGAAAAAGCACACAAAAGCTTTGGAATGCATAGATTTGTTGTTGTGTTTTTGTAATAAGCTTTTTAAGCACACATTTAACTTCAACAGAGCCGTCAAATGAATCAAATCAAAAGCGAGAAGAAATCAAAGTCAAATACAGATTACAAGTATTTAGTACACGTTCGTTAAAAGCTGCTTTTACCTAATTGTATAAATAATGCCGTTTATGAGCACCGGACACTGTGAGTATAATACCCGTCGATCCGTATGGGCTGTTTGGAAAAAAATCGCCATTGAAAAGAAATGTAAAAGAATACACAAAATGGAAAAATGTTTAATTAAAAGTTCGACATACTTTGGCTTAAAATGGTTTCAATTAAAAATTGTTTTGGAAAGTTGAAAGCATTTAATGAGGTTTTTTGTTTTTACATAAAATTCTCATTACGTTATTCTGTGTTTTGGTTTTCGACATTTAAAGAAACTTAGAAACTATGGAAATTTTTCTTATTTGCACAAACTGGTAAGTTTTAAAGCTTTTTGTGTGGTCAGTGATAAAAAATTGTCCCTGACTTGATGCTTAAAAGCTTCCATTGTTTAAGGATTACTGTAAAAATGTGGAAGCTGTAAAAAATTGTTGATGAAAACTTTTTTACAACGATGTTTACTCTGTTAAAATATTCACTTAAACTTTAACCTTTTAAGAAAAAGCTAAAAGCTTTAAGTGCAAATTAGCGTTTGGCCTTTGTTGTTCTTAAAATAAAGATTTGAAAAATGGGTAACGATGGCTGAAAACTTTTCGAAGAGCAGTGCAAAGCTTTGAAGAGCTTTGGCGCCATTTGATGATAAAAAAATGGGTAGCAAAAGTTTGAAGTCCCAGGTTCGTTATTGAAATGACTAAAGTAATTTTTTAGAAAAAGGTTAAAGTTCCAAGCAGCAGCGCACACAGAATTTCATTTTGGGAGAGTTTTCGAAACCATATTTTGTACCAGCAATTTTTGGTTTTTTTGGGGTTTGAACCCCCAACCCTCCACCGTGTGGTCCCAGGTTCGTTATTCAAAAGACTAAAGTAATTTTTTACTTTTTTATTGAACTGACCAAAATCCTTGAAATAAGAAGTGTGATTAATTTGGTAACCTTTAACCTTTGGTAGCTCCACCTATTTTCTTAACTTTCAAAGGAATACCATGAAGACTGACAATCGTTCGATTTAAATAGGCGTTTTAATGTGTTTGAAAGCTTTTTCTTTTGAAAAATGTTTTAAATAAGACGTGTGACTAATTTTACACCTCATTTGGGTACTTGACCTTTAGTAACTTTACCTAGGTTCTTGACATTCAAAGGAATGGTGAGAAGAACAAAAATTGCTCAGTACCCATAGGCCCTTCAAGAGGCTTTAAAGCTTTTTCTTATGAAAGAAAGAAGAACAAGAAACTGTTCATGAAGTTGAACCCTCAACCTTCGCATTGAAATTTTAATTTTTAAAGAATTTCAAAGTTTAAAGCAACGAAGCGCTTTCAAGGGTATTCGATTTAAGGCAAATTTAAGCTTTACTGGATGCTTGAAAGTTTTCAACATTAAAAGTTCTGGCGAGTAAGAAAAAGCTCAACATATTCAAGGGAATTATAAACTCTCTGGCAACACGAACACTTAACTTTTAAAACAGATAGCTTTGCTAGTGAGCTTTCAAACGTTTCCATCTAGAGATCAGTGTTGAATTTTATAGGAGAAGAAAATTTAGACTTGGTTGATTAACAACTCAACTGATTTATTTAAAAAAAAAAATTTTGACAAATAAAATTTTTGTCATAATTCTCATGAAAGCTGGAAGCTGTTTTGCAGTCACTTTGGGACAGTTTCGAAGAAGCTTAATGGCTATTGTACTTTAGAAGAGAGAATGATCTAGAAAAACTTTAGTAAGGTAGGTGGGGAGATAGGAATGGCTGCCTCAAGGCAAAGCGCACTTAGGACATGAAAGTCCACTTTAGTAGAGAGAATGATCTAGAAGAGCTTTAGTTAGGTAGGTAGGAATGGCTGCCCCAAGGCGAAGAGCACTAGGGTAATGAAAGCCCTCTATGACTCACTCTTTAACCCAGATCTGCCTACTGTACTACATGTAGTACACCTGATTGAAGTTGCTGCGGTAACTGAATTTTAAATTTGCTAACTGACACTCTGAAATATAGGTGTTACGCTTATGGGACCTTCGGCATATCTGGGTTAAATCAATTTAAATTCCTTGAGAAGCCTAGTAGAATAGTCCTATCGGCTAGGTCTCCTAGATTTTCGAAGAAGAAGTTGTCTTTCTTTTTCTGGTTAATAAGGGATAACTGCCAAGAAGGAGTAATGTGTTTCCTTACTCGTCTATAAAGCTTTGACAGAAGTCATTAAAAGGAAACCCAAGCTTCTTGCGTGGATGCCAATTAAACCGTGACCTGTCAAAACATTAATAATGGTTCTCATTTGGTGTCTTTTTACAGAGAGAAGTTCTCTTGAATGGTGGAATTTTAAGTCACATTTGACTTGCAGTAAACCCAGTGTTGCTTTCAACGTGACATAAAAAGTTTAGTTTCTTACATTAGTACATGAAGTTGGTATGAGTAGAAGGCTTACAGCTTCGAAGAACGATACCAAGCTTTGCTATATCGTGAAGTATCTACTCAGTCACAGCCTGTCGAGCGAGCAAGCGAGCTTGTCTGTTCTACAGTTCCATTTGCAGAACCCAGCTTAGGTCAATAGGAAACTAATCTCTTCACGAGCTAAAAGATTTGCTGCAGCTCAGAACTGTCTTTGAGGTTATTAGAAATCGATCTAGAGGATTGGCTACTAGTGAATTGGCTGTTTAATAATTTCAGGTTATCTCGAGTCTAATTGAAATTGGAAAGCTTTTGTATTTTCAGAAAATTGTAATCTGAAAACTTTGTTATGAAAAAATACAATAATTTAAATCTTTTTTAATTAAGAAATAAATTTAAATTTATTCTAATTCATTTAAATTAAATTAAATCTTTGCTTATATGAAATTATTTCAGCAGCTATCTGATCGAATACGCCCACTGAAGTGCTGAAACATTTGTCAGCTCTAAATGCGGCAAATTTAAATTTGGCGCAGTCATTAAGAGTCATTAACTTATGGCCTTAATTTGACATTTGTTTAATTTTGGGAAGCAACAATGTCAAAAGGGGCGCAGCAATGCGGCGCCAAAGCGTCCAGCGCGACAATGCGGCGACGGTCCCTACGCGACCGAACACATTAACGCTGTCAACGGGTGCGTGGGCGGGGGGCCGCCAGGCGGGACGCTGTGCTGTGTCAACGTTTGTGGTGACATCACTGTTGACAGCTGACAGCTGCCAACAGCGTGCCGTCAGGTATTTTTGGCCAGACAGATGATGAAACGTTCGCGGACGCGTTTGTCTTCGTTGCGGGCGATTTGTGCGCATGGCCGGCGTTCAGTTTGCTGCTTTTGCTGGGTGCGCTGATCGAGGTGCGGAAGCGCAATTAATTTGATTAACCTAATTTATGAGTACGAAAAAAGTTTCAGCTATACACACATACACGCGCACAGTAAGAGTGTGTGTGTGTGTGTGTGTGTGGGTTGAGGAAGAGAAAGTTTGCATTGAGGTTGTGTTGTTTTTTTGGCTATTTGGCGATTTGTTTGGAGTTGAGTTTTTTGTTCTTGGGTTGTGGGATTAAATGTTGACAGCGGTTGTGGGTTGGGTTGTTTGGGAAAGGGTAACATTTTAATGCTCTGGTGGGAAAAAGTCATTCCTTAACTAAAATCAATAACTGTCCCTACTCAACGCTGAAATGTTTAATATCAGCGCAACAGCTTTAAGGTCTTCAAGCGCTTAGCTGCATTGAATATTTGGCAACAGCAACTATTCCATGTCCTACTTATGTCGACCGCTGCTGCAAGCTGACGTTTTGCAGCAAACTTTGTCTATACACTTTAATGAAATTGTTTCGCTTTGCTGTCCACAACTGCGAGCACGCTACACACATTAAAAACATTACTGGGCAAGTTTTCGTCTGCGTCTGCTTTGGCGCAAATTATGCAGAATTTTGCAAATTTCCAGCAAAAAGCCAGCCCGGAGCGATCTCCATAACGAGTTTGGTATTTTGTTGCGGCCAGTGCCGCCGGCCACTTGTTGACACTTGGAGAGCTTTTAATTCGATTATGGTGCGAACTGTGCATTATTGCTCGTCCGTACGGCGCTGGCGCGGCGCTGGGTCGAGTCGATGGCGCTCTGTGTGCGTTGCTGGTTGCAGCTGAGCGCAAATTTACAAGCAAATGCTTTTGCGGTTATTTAATTACCAACGCGCTGCAGTTTTTATTTGGTTCATTTGGAGTTTTGGGCGCACTCGAAGCATTTAATGCATTTAAGCTGCGTGAAGTTCAGTCGGTTGGAAGGAGTGAGAGAGTTTATGGAAGGGTTTACAATGGGTTGGAAATGCCATAATGAATGATACATTCAGGTCTTACTGTAGCTTTGTCACCAGTGCAGTCGGAGTGACTGTAGACTATAGGAAATGAAACAGAATTTCAACTGATATTGCTTAGCATCGATAAGAGGTCTGTATGTGGGAAAGAGGTCTGTATGGCCCTAAGAAGTCTGTATGTACCCCATTGTACTGCACACAGAATTTCAAGTGATATTGCTTAGCATCTATAAGAGATATGTATGTGTGAAAGAGGTCTCTATGGCCGTAAAAGGTCTTCAAGTATCCAATTGCATTGCACACAGAATTTCGACTGATGTTGCTTAGCATCGATAACACCGTGCGACAGCATTTTTCACACCGGGAAAAATCCATATGTGCGTGAAACTTGAGACCAAATATAGTAATACTGTGTACTCAGTTTTTCATTTCTACATCCTTTATCCTTTTAAAAGGACTTTAAAATTTTGAAGGGGATAAAAAATAAAAAAAATATAAAATATACTTACCCTGGTTAGAATATGGCGATATGTATATCAAATGAAAGAGCAAAGGCTCAAGAATTTAAATAAAATGGATTTTTTATCCATTTCTAAAAAAACGATATGAAAAAGGTCCTTTGAAAATTTTAATCTTTTATATCCTCGAACATTTACATAGAATTTTCTTGAAAAGTAAGAATGTTAAAACCCAAAATCTCCTTGATCACGCGTCAAAATTTCATTACTCTAACTTTATTGGTTCGAAAGTTATTAAAAAAAAGGCGAAAGCTTGAATTCTAATGGAGTAAAAAAATTCTAATTTATTTGAGTATCAGTATTTTAAATAATAAAAAGATACGAAATCAATGAAGCGGGAATAATGAAATTTTGACACGTGATCAAGGAGATTTGGGGTTTTAACATATTTACTTTTCAAGAAAATTCGATATAAATTTTCAAGGATATAAAGGATTAAAGTTTTCAAAGGATCTTTTTTATATTCGTTTTTTACAAATAGATAAAAAATCAATTTTATTTAAATTCTTGAGCTTTTCCTCTTTTATTTGATATACATATCGCCATATTCTCACGAGGTTAAGTATTTTTTATATTTTTTTTATTTTGTATTCCCTTTACAACTTTAAAGTCCTGTTAAAAGGACAAAGAATGTAGATGTGAAAAACTGAGTACGCAGTATTACTATGTTTGGTCTCTAGTTTCACGCCCATATAGATTTTTTCCGGTGTGAAAATTTTTTTTTAATTTTTGTCGCACAGTGTAAGAGGTCCTATAAGAGGTGAAAGAGACCTGTCCATCTGTAAGAGTTCTCCATGTACCCCATTGCATTGAATCCCAGTCAATTAAAATTTTTGACTGTTCAAAGACGGCACACTTACAAGACATCAAGTCTACAAGACTCAATTCCTTCATAGTACAAACTTTAACAAAATTCATAACTTAATTAAACTAAACTAGGATTTTTTCAACATAGAGTTTAAAGTATTTCATTAAAAATTTCATTGAAAATTTCATTAAAAATTTTATTAAAAATTTCATTAAAAATTTCATCGAAAATTTTGCGCACTTTTGTTGCTTTGCTGCTTTCTCAGGTTTGGTTGTTGTTGTTTAATTGATCACAAATTGTTTGTGTGTCGTTTCGTTTTGCAGAAAAAAATGACTTTACAATATCATTCAAATATATATTTGTCTAATTTTTCTAACATATGTTTGTATATGTTTAATTGCTTTTTAAACTATAAAATAACAAGAAATTAACTAGGGAAATTTTTTTAAAATATTAAAAAAAAATATGTTTTTTTTAAATGTCAATTCATTGACGAATTGAATCAAATATCTAAATTGTAAAAGCAATGCGGCTTAAAAGCTGTTTGTACAATAATCTTAATTTTAACCTAAGTAGTTTGAAAGCCTAAAAGTATGCAATGCGCGCAGTTAGTAGGCAAAGGCGTTGCACCCAAAACGCTTTGGAAAAGTGAAGCGTTTTCGGCAGCAGTTAGTAGTGAACAGAAAATGCTAATATATAACGGTAAATAGTTGACAGTAAAACGGTTAATGTTCCAATGACATTACGGTTAGTTGGCGCATGTGTGTGTGTGTGTGTGGCTTTCTTATTGTATGTGATTGGAGGAAGAGGTTATTGTTGTTGTTATTGCTGGTGTTGTTGTTGTTGCTACTGTGTGACGTTGTTTGTGTTGGTTTATAAAATGTATAACAATTAACGGTACCTGTCCATTTGCATCGGTGTAGATAACATAAGAAGCGTTTAACGGTACTTTACTAGTTGCTGTTAAATATAAGTTTTTGTGTTATGATTTTGTTTTTTTTTTGTTTTTGTTTTTGTTTTTGAAAGCAGCAAAAAATTAATAAAAAAATGATTAAATTTTTAAATATAAAGGCATTGGTTTTTATGGTTAATGATGTTGTTGTTAATTTAAGGTTTACCAGCCAGTTACCAAAAATCATGCAGTGTGTGTGTGCGTTGTTGTTTTTTTTTGCATATTATTTTTGCAATTTGAAATGTGATTATAAAGTTTATTATAGTTTTTGTTGAAGCAGTCATTTTTATTGTTGTAAGTTAATAATAAACAAACAAAAATAAAATAAAAATAACATTAACAAAAAAAATTGAAAATCACAAAAAGTACATAAATGAAAGCATTACAGCGTTAAACACAAAAATTGAATTATGAGCAAAAGAAAAAAATTTATGCAAAAATACAAAAAAATTTACATCCAAACAAAAGAAAACAATTTTATATAAAAAAATGGAAAAATGCAGAGATTTTCCATAAACACAGACACACGCACAAAATGAACGTGTTGGCAAATTGTTTCGGCCAGTTTGGTTGAAGTACATTAAGCCATGCAGCCGCGAGTTTTATTGTCGTTGTCGTTGTCAACGTAGTTGTAGTTGTAGTCGTTGTTTTTTTTTAACATTTTTGTCATTGTTGTTTGTTGTTATTATTATTAGTATTATCCATTAGTGTTTTAATGTTTTTCCCACACGTTTTTTGTGGTTCGTTTCGTTTTGTTGTTGTTGTTGTTGCGAGCAGCATCCAGAAATTTATTGGAGGCAAAACAAAATTTATTGGCATTGTTGTTGTTGTTGTGGTGGTGGTGGTGATGTTTTATATTATTTTTTTTTGTTTTGCATGCAGTGAAAAGTTTTAAATGCGCCAAATTCCAATGTTGTTGTTGTGGTTGTTGTTGTTGTGATTTAATAAAAATTGAAATTATTTGCATTTAAAATTAAAGTGATTGGTAGTTGTAAGCATGTAAGAGAGAGAGAGAAACATTTAAATAAGAGATAAAAATATAGTAGATTAATTCATTGTTGGTGAAGAAGAAAATTATTAATGACATTCCATTGTTGTTGTTGTTATTGTTGTTGCTGATGCTGTTCAATGCGATATGAAAAATAGTACAATTGCATGAATATTTAGTAAATATGAGTAAATTTTAATTGGCTTGCAATTAATAAAGCTTGAGTTAATAAACTCCACACACTGACAAGTGGGACAGATTTAGTGAGAAAAGCAAAGCAAAAGCGAGGGTATTCAAATAAAATAAGCAGAAAAAATAGAAAAGATAGAAATAATAGAATATAATTCTTAAAACCAGCGTTAAAGCAGCGTTGAAGCGACTCGGAGCCTTGCTTTGGCAGCTAATAAAGTTGAGGTTAGGTTGGATTTAGGGTTACAACAGTTTTCTTCAAGCTTAGAGTAGGCAATGTCAGGTGAGTTTGTTTAGGTAATGGCACTAGAATCTGTTTCGTGTTCTCCGAAAAGTTGAGTTTATTATGATTTTTGTAACAGTTGCAGAGTCGAAGTTAACCTAACTTTACCCTCAGAGACGAGAAGGACATTTAAAGCGAATTGGGCCTACAGTTTAACGCCGAATCCGAACGGCGGTTGGCAGTTTTGTCTTTCACACATGGAGGTTTTAAAATTGTTTACCAAGAGCACACTTGTGCGATTCTTGTAATTCTCATCTGCTTCATGTGAATAGCGATAAAATAGATGAGCGTTTTACCAGCCCGAACTGGGAATCGAACCTAGGGCCTCGGACCTAAGAGAAGCCAACGCGCTACCCGCTGGACTATCGAGGCCCGCTTGGGTTTGGCTAAGTTAGAATTATTCCTTCAATTAAGACATTGGGATTTACGGGGGACCTGGCTTGTGCAGCAAAATTTGAAATCTCGGATCTGGTCTCCTTTATTGAGAGGTCAAACTAGTTTGCCCCAAATAGACATTGATTGGTTAGTTCCAGAGCGATTTAAGAAGGAACTCACAATAGGCCCTTTTGACATTCGAGTGGAAGTGCGGTCCGTGTCACACATCCCCTTCCCTAACCTAAGACATTGGGTGCATTGGATCCTGTCATTTGGTTTCCTAGTTGAAGGAAATGAGGGAGCAAACGAATTGATGTGCTCAGGTTCTCTTCTTGATGAATCAATGGGGGCCTGGGCGCTGCCGATCGGAGGTAGAAGTCACTAACTTCTTGTTGTAACCTTCGGGCGACCCTATTATGAAGAGGTTGGGCCAAGCTTCTACACAGAGCTTGTTAGGCTTATGGCAGTTATTTCTGGTCACTGGAACATATGCACTCATGTTGAGAGACTGAAAAATCCCTTCAACACCCAATGCTGGGTTATGGGAATTTGGATTAGAAAGTGAAGCTTATCAGCTTTCTTTGTCACTGTTCAGCTGAAAAGGACGAGATTCAGGTTTTTGGGGATTGCTCGACAGTAGTTAGGTGCGGTGAATTGGCTGAGATACCTAAAGTCTGCGGGTTGGATCAAGTTGACGCGGTGACGAGCCAATATTGACACACAAAAGTTGCCATTTGAACCAACCAACCAACCTTCAGCTTGGGTTCAAATATTTTATTAAATTAGTTGGATCAGTTTATGTTGGAACAGAAAGCCGTTTTCCACCCTTCACAATAGGACCTAACGTATTCTTTATAAATAGACTACTTTAGCATAGGTATGCTAATTATTTACTTAACTTCAGTCGATTGATTGAAAAAACATCCAAAAATGCACACCTAAAGTAATTCACTAAATTATCGTCTCCACTTAATCATTTCGTGTATGTTTTGACAAACAAAACTTTTCGTTTTTGTTGTGATCTATTTTGGTGTAGCACAATTTTAGGCGCCCACAGTGTGCAGTGTGCGCAACAGGTCTTTTGTGGTTGCGCCCACAAGTACAAAATCCACACAATTCGCACACACACAAACACACACTTACACCCACACACACAAAGACCGAGGCAAGCATACAAGCGAACCGGGTTAATAAATGCAAATTAACGCCCTCACATTGCGGTTGCGGACAAAAAACGTGTCGTACACGGCCGCAGAAAAAAGACGGGCGGTAACGAGTTGGCCATTATTGTCGTAATTCGGTTTGTAACGACAGAATGTAGTTGGTGCCGCCTTTTTTGCGCGCTTCAACGGCGCATTTAGGTTCGTACAAATACACTTTGGTCGCTATTACGGCGTGTTCTGGCCAACAACGCTGCAGTTGGCAGTTGGCGCGCAGCAATAGAGAAAAAAATATTAAAATAAAAAATTATAATAAACAGGAAAGAGGAAAATGCACTGCGCACAAACGGGAAAAGTGGCGAGTTTTTCTTGATTTTAGTGTCAGTTGCGGTTTAAAGTTTTGTACTATTTTTCATATTCACTCATGAAATGGTTGCTTGTTTGTTTTTTTTTAATGAAAATCAACACAACAATACAGAGACGCATGTTTTGGGCGGTTAGGTTTGTTATTTGTTTTGGTATTCATATAAATTTTTAGGCAGGGGCGGATTTTTGTGGGGAAATTGTTTGTTAGTTGAAATTGTTTTATTTGCGGCATATTTACTCGAGTGGCGTAAGCTGAAAGCGAAAAAGCAAAAATTAATCAAAAATAAATAAACAATAATTAGCAAACAAATAAAATTGTTTAAAAAAATTTGAGCAAATAAAAAACCATTTTTTGAAGCACACATAAAAGCGTAAATAATTTCGAATGTTGTGCGCATTAGAGGCATGAAAAAAGTTTAGTTGGCTGGTGTTTTTAAGGTCGTAAGTAGACAAATTTTCATGGTTGTGGAGCTTAGGTCCACTTAAAATTAAATTAAGATTTCATATGTTTTTTGAAAGATTTTTTGGGCACACTACAACAGCTCGAGAATGGGTGGGAAACTGTTTAAGATCAGACATTCAGTAATATGAAAAATGTAGTTTAAAGCTCAATGAATATTTTCAGTTAAAAATTTGTTTACTAAATTGTTGAAATTAGCTCCTGTGAGCTCTCTCGCTGCACCACTTTTGTTCTTAAATAAATTGTAAATTATATTAATTGATATAACTCGTGTTTTCTATATTTCTTTATTACTGACTTTTAGCGCCTTTTTCACTATTGTCCTCCTCTAAAGTTGATCATAAAATTCAAAGCTTAATTGCCTTTAGTACTTTTTCACTGGCCTCCAGAACTTGTCTCTTTACTTTCTCTTTTGTCTATAATGAACATCGAACCACCATAACTACAGAAATCTGGGATTTGTTTGGATTTTCTAAAGCTGCAATTTTGCTTGCTTCGATTGTTGTTCTCCTTAAACTCTGCTACTTTTTTTATTTTTTATATATGGTTTTTTACAATAGTTCTTCATAGTTTGAAATAAACTTTGAACCACAATAAATACTCGTACATAAGACATCCTGCAGACAGTCCGAATCGATCATGTTTTCTCTCTTTTTCTTTCGTTATTTTTGTTTGTTGTAAAGTGTAAAGTTTTCGTAACTTCTTTCGTCTTAGCACATCCGATATTTCTCGATTGGACTCTACCACTTGGTTCGATAGTTTTTCTCTTTAAGGTCTACTACGTCTTTTTGTTTTTCTCCTCTCCTTAATAGTTTTTCTCAATAGTTCTTTCTAATAGTTCTTCATTGTTCACTCGTACTGGTCCAAGATACCTGGGACATTCTAAACCTATCATGTTTTCTCTCTTTTTCTTTCATAAATTTGTTTCTTTGAGTATTTTTCCTTTTTGTAACTTCTTCTGTCTTCGCACATCCAATATTTCACGACTGCCCTCGACCACTTGGCTTTTGTTTTTCTCTTCCTCTTAATTGTTCTTTCTTAAAGTTCTTCATTGTTTGCAATTAACATCAATTCACAGAAAATTCTCGTACCGGTCCAAGATATCCTGGGACATTCTGAACCTATCATGTTTTCTCCCTTTTTCTTTCGTAAATACTTTCCTTGCCAATCTTTCTTTTCTCTATATTTCTTCTGTCTTCATACACAAAACATTCATCAAATATTTCCTCACCGAAACGAGATCCACTTGCTTCAATTGTTGTTCCCCTTAAGCTCTACTAATTCTTCTAGTTTTTCTCTTCTTTTTAATAGTTCTTTCTAATAGTTCTTAAAAGTTCGTAATGGACATCAAGCCAGAAAAAATTTTCCTACAGAAGACATTCTGGGGCATTCTGAACCTATCATGTTTGCTATCTTTTTCTTTCGTAAATTGGTTTCATTAAGTTTTTTTCTTTTCGTAACATCTTCTGTCTTTGTACCCTTGTACTCAATTCTTCAATATTATTGTTCCCTCACTAAGTTCAGCTACATCTTTTTGGTTGTTTCTTCTTCTTGACTCCCTTATTAGTTATTCTTAGTACACATTCTTTTAATATTTCTCGACCGACCTCGAACATTTGCTTCGATTATTGTTCTCTCTCTAAGTTCAGCTTTCTCTTCTTCTTGACTTCCTTATTTGTTCCTCTTGGTAGTTCTTTTTAGTAGTTCTTCATAGGTCAAATCTTTACTATTTCTACTTGGTGTTTTCTTCATCTCACTAGTTCTTCTCAATAGTTTTTTAAGAGTTATTGAGCATTGAACAATGAATACTCTTACACAGGTCTGTGATATCCTGGAACATCCTCAACCTATAATTTTTTCTCCTTTTTCATTTCCAAATAGTTTTCTTGGTGCATCTTTCCTTTTTTTTATTTGCTACAATCAAAACCATTCTAAATTACTATATATTTTTATTTTTTATTTTTATTTTATTTATTTATTTTTATATTTATTTTTATTATTTTAATTATTTTAATTAATTTTATAATTTAAAAAGTTTTAACTCTCTAGAGTCTCGTATGTCGACTTTAACGTCTGTCTTCTTGCTCTAGGAAATCTATCTTCAGGCAGTTAAGAAGTGGTTTAGATGGCCACCTGATCAGTGGTGCACACAGGATTTCATTTTGGGGGATTTTGCGTACAAATTTTTAGCCAAATACCATTTGAAACCATATTTTGTACCAGCAATTTTTGTGTTTGGAGGGGTTGGAACCCCAAACCCCTGATCCACAGAACCTTTAACCTAAAACCTCTCATACCCTTCAAAATCAGTCAATTGTAATATTTCTGCCAAATAATGACATTTTTTAAACCAAATCCAGCAAAATCAGCAAAGCAAAGCCAAGTAAGCCTTAAAAAAATTATATTTAAAAAAAAGCAAAAGCCCAGAAACCATTAAATGCGCTTAAAATTAAAATCAAAGCCATTAATATTTGCCATTAAAAAGCCAACAAAAATTGGAAAAAAGCGCTGTTAAAATTGTAAAAAAAGAAATAAATGAAAATAAACATAAAAACATAGAAACGGCGTTGCACGGGCACGGAAGCGATAATGTTCAAACTTTACTGCAGCGCTGCAAGAAATCACAAGAAACATTTTAGATTTTCATTTATCAAAAAATATATATAGGTATATATAATATATAACAGTAGTAAATATGTTTATATAATACATGTAGTATGTAAAGAGCGGCAGCTTCAAAGCTAAGCTAAGCTAAGCTTTCGGCATTTGATTACACACACAGAACGCGTTGGGTTTAATTGGGAAATTCTAATCTAAAACACACACACACATTTATATATAAAAGATATAGAAGGCAATAGTTCAAAGGTTTGAATAAGTATGACTCACAAAGACAATATGGCAAAAATACTTACTACATACAAGCCTGTAAAAAGTAGTAGATTAAAGGAAAAAACAAAGTAAAAATTTTATACATAATTATTTGAAATGGTCCAACACACTGATTTGCATTTAAATGTGACTATATGTATACAAATATATGTATATATATTGATATTTGCGTGTGTGGGTGTCAATGTGTACGTGTGCGTGTTGTTGTGTGCGGAGTAGTCGAATTTTCGAACAGAGAAAATGTGAGTTGTCGACAGGTTCTTGACAGTTAAATTTATGTTGAGAGTAGAGTTCTTTTGATAAGATCTCTGAAGAGAATTAAAAGAATGTTTGGTGACATACTTTTCTATTTTGCTTGATTGAGTCACAAAATTGTTAGTTCTATAACTTTGCGGCACTGATCTGGCGGTAAGTTTTGCATCATAAAATCAGTTTGTTCTATGCACAGAAGCTTTTTGATGGTGAAATAATCCTTCAAAGTTTGTTCTAAAATATTATGTTCCTTCAAAATTGGTTCCAAAAAATTATGTTTCCATGGTGCGTCCACTACATGAAAATCGTGCAATTTCTCCCTTTAAAACTGAAGATAAGTGGTAATTATGTTTTGATAATAAATTCCAAATGCCCATTGACGCATACAATGGAAGGATTTGGGGTTCAAATTCGGCCAAAATATCTGTTTCTTATAAAAGTTGTGTCATCTGTGTGGTACTGGAAATGACCAAAGAATAAAGTCAGCTTTACATTTGATGTCTTTGGTTGCAACTTTGGAACAAAATACATGAATCTGTTTAATTTTGTATGAAATATTGCCAAAGTAATCAAGGTAGGTGGTAAGTATGGGTAACCAATCAACCAAGAAAAGAAAGAAATATTGGCAATTCAAGATATTTGAAGGTTCGACTCAATTGGAATTCAATGGAAGCTCATTTTATGAAAATCATTAATTTTCGTCGAGGAAGTTGGTTATGAAACCCAGGTTTGTTAGGGAAAATGTTTGAAGAATAAAATTACGAGAATCAATCTTACATTTGATTTCTACTACGCACCACTTCGGCGCAGATTTGTGGATTAATTTTTTGAACTGTGAAAATGTTTTCTTAATTTTTTTAGCTTTTCTTTTCTTCTTCTTTTCTTCTTTTCTTTTTTTTTCTTTTCTTTTCTATTGAACGTCCCAAAGTGATTCTAATCAAACCTGACTGGAGGCAGGCGATTTATCATTTTAGGTATTTTTTTTTTATTTTATAGGTTTTTCTTTACAAGACTTGGTTCATAGTATAACTGAAAATCCATGATCAAGAATCTATATATCAATACGTTAACATATTCTTTTTACTCAGTTTTATGTTGCTATTTTTGAACTGATTTAAAAAGTTGATTTCATTCAGTTCTGAAATAAAGTTAAACGATGTCAAAGTTTGAAGACATAGAAATTGTATTCATTGTATTCAAGTTGCGAGCATAATTGATTGAATTTTAATTGTTTTATAAAAAAATTAAAACAACCTTATTGCACATTTGTACCGCTGCAATATAGATTTGAATGTTTTCTAGAAAAAATGACGTCCTTCTGTATCAGTTATTCGTTTAACCCTTTCGCTATTTTGTTGCCATATGGCAACATGCTACTTTGTGGACGTCTGCATCCTCTATGGTTGCAAGAATAAATTTTTTTTTTTGGTCTTAGGATAGTTTGAAGTTTTAGGAAAAATACGAAATTAATAAACTGAATATTTAAGTTTAAAGAAGAGAAGTATACACGTTTTTTTAATGGTATATCTTGACATAGTAAAGGAAGAAGAAGCAGAAAAAATTAGAGACCTTTTTAATTTGACGTTTTCTTTCAACTTAGATACTTTGTTTTTAAGTTTGGCTGAAGTTAATGAAGAAATATTCAAATTTCCGTTATGCGTAAAAAGTTGTATGTTTAGGTAATTATTACAGCCACAACGATGTGGTTGCTCTCATAGAAAAACACTCTAAAAGACAGGGTCCGAGTATAAAAATTAAAAAATGTCCGACTTTAGGGATTGAATCTTCCAAGTTCATTGAAACTCCAATGTAACTTTGGGGCTAAAAAAATTTCTGAATCTCACTGAAATTCGGAAGCACACGAAAATATTGCATATTTCAGCTGATCTTTATAAAAATGAATCTTAAATGGAATTCCAGCGCTCTAACAATCCAACCAGGCCTATAGATGGTCTCTTCGAGCTGGCAGTTTTATGTAACGTCAGCTTTAATGACAGCAGTATTAACCTTTCTAAACCTTCCTCAACTAAAAATCTATAAATCTTTTTAAACCTCCCTAAACTTTTTTTAATTACAGTGGCCCTACTTAACCCATTAAAGCCGGGTACAAGTTCCGCCCATACGATTTTGATAAAATTTCATACACGACCTGGAATTGACCCAAAATGATCAGAAACCAAATTTCAAATTTCTATCTTTGCACGTTGCTGAGATATTCATTGGGTATTTTTTACCCATTAGGCAGCAATGGCAGATTTTTTCCATACTTTTTAAAGTGATCAGCTAAACACGTGAACAAAAGTTGTATTGTTTACAGGTGAGTTAGGAGGCAGACTACGTTTCGCCACATTTTCCACCTTCGGAAAATTCACAATTTTTGGAGTCTGGTAACTCTAGCTAGATGACGAAATTTTAGGGTGACCTCCACTAGACTAAGGTAGTTCCATCTTTACCCCAACCATCCCTATCAATGATTTTGAGATATCTCTACCACGAACTTTTCTGTGATTTTTTTAAAAAGTCAGTTTTCATGGGTAAATATTACCCATTAGGCAGCAATAGGTTAAGGACCCTTTTATCTTAGACATGTGTATGTTAGGTCAAATATAATTATCACACACCCCTAAAACCTAAGCTAACGTTCATCTAACCTAACCTAACATATCGACTAGCCGACTATTAAAACATTTAGTGTGTACATTCATTGAACTGTTTTATATGTGAAATGTTGTTTCGTAGTAATGTTTAGTGTCATCATATATTGTTTATAAACAAACAAACAAATTGTATTCTATACATACACAAATATTTGTTAAAATACAAAAATAAATAAAAATTATGTTAACTAAGCCTTTCTAAAACCCAAATAAAAAAATTTATTGATTAATTCTATGAATAAAATGTAATAGTAAATGTTTTCATACAAGAAGCATTACAATATTTACGGTAGTAGAGTATATGAAGAGAGCAATCTAGGTATCAGCGTTTAATCGGTATATCGGTTTTTGTTGTTGCTTAGCCTTCACACAATCTCCAACAAGTTACCAAAAACAGTGTTGCTGCCATAGTACACAATCCAGCCATGCGTTAATTACTTATGTGGATAATACGAGTATGATAAAAAAACTGTTTAATGCTTTGTTCAGATCGGATCGGAACTGATTTGCTCTGCGACACAATCCAACATCCACAAAGAAAGCGTTTGAGTTTTTGGTTTGGTTGGTTGGTTACGAATTTGATATACAAAAGTTCTACGGCATACATTATCGCATCGGCATACAAGTGGGCGTGTCTAACTGGGTGTAAGTTTGTTTGATATTTCGTATCCATTCGCAATGGTTGTGGTGGTTGTGGTGGTTTACGAGTTCGTGTTGCTAGAAATGTATGACGCGAGTGTGTATGTGTGTGTGTGAGTGTGAGTGTGGTGCGAACGTTAAATATTAAATATTCTAGTCAGCCCAATCGTGCTCTACTTAATTGAAAATGTTTATAAATTTATAAAATAATTAGATATATATTGATGCGAGCAATTAAAATGGCGTTCAATTGCACACGAAACGTACATTTCGTGAGCTTACAGAAGCTGCTTGGCGCTTCGTTGCTTTACAACTAAATATGTAAACATGTAAATGAAGACAAAATATCCAGAAGCGATTTTACATTGAAGACATTTTTAATTGAAAAAGAAAAGTGGTTTTCCGAAATGAATAGTAACCTTATACTTAGTTAGCTAAATGTAGGCATGGAAACATGTGTGTATGTGGGTGTGTGTGTGTGTGTGGTGGGAGGAGAATATGTGTGTGTGTGTGTGTGATAAAACTGATAAGTACAGAGTCGAAAACACAATCGCAGTAATATTAGTTGGAATACGAGTACACAAATTAAATGTAAATTATTTTTATGATGTTGTTGTTGTCTTATATATTTTGCCGCTTTATTTAATACGATTATGCATATATGTATGTAGGTATAAATGGTTTTGTGTATTTATTTATTTTTTCTATAAACGTATATAGTAGAAGCGTACCTGGAGATACAAAAAAAAGAAAAATGAAATTTTTGTTATTAAAATGTTTGATAAATTGTTTATAAAATGTTTGACACTAACGAAGAGTTCAGCAAAATCAATGAAAATAAGATTTGAAAGCTTAGTTTGAAGCTTTGAGGAACTGAGGCAAAATTTCGAATTAACTGAAGCGTATTTATACAGAGGGCGCTTTCTACAACCCAGTCGTGAAAGTCACAGACAGAGGCGCGTCTTCTGGGGAACGACAGATTACAAAGGACTGTTAGCTTTTAACTGGACCCAATTGATTAAAGAAACCAACACTAGGCAAATGCCTTATTGAGGTCCTAAACGCCCAAGCGAATTGAATAAAGAAAAGGAAAAAGAAAACAAAACTCATATTCACATAAAGTTTTAACCCTCAAATGCATAGAACCGCTAGAAGTGTACATCATCAAATTAAACCTCGATATAATTTTTAAATGGATCGAATTTAAATCAACAATTAAATCGTTTTGTAAAAATTTAAAAGATATTTATTTGAAAGTATTTTTCGCATTAAAAAGAAAAACTTATGTCTATTAAATAAAAAGAAAATAACAACAAATTTATGCCTTTAAGGGTTAAAGGTGAGCTGAGTTGAGGCTGAAGCTTTGGAATTAGAATTTTAATATAAAGCTTTAAAGTTAAGTTTAGCAAAAGCTTAACCCTTCCGACCCCAAATTTTAGCTGTGTCTCGATATTACTTTTTGGTATTTAAATCTTGAAACACTTTCCTAAGAAGTGTGCACACGAAATTTGAAGTCACCACGCTTCTTTGTTAGAGTTCTAGAGCTAGTTTACTTTTGAACAATTTTAGTTTAAAACGGGCTTAATACATTTTGTATCAATATTTTTTAATTACAGAAAAATTATCTAATATTTATGGAAAAATACAAAATTATCACTTTTTAATTTTTTTTAACCATTATTAAAGAAACAGTGTTTTGATCAAACGCGCCCAATTGGTAGACTTCAATTAGAACACAAACTTTCCCTGATATCGCTGCAAATTATTGGAAATTATTTTGGGGATAACAGTAAAATGTTTGTAATTTAATTTGAATTCAGTTCTAAAAATATTATTTTGTTGGTGCCTACTTAAATTAAACCCATAAATCAATCGTAGCTTTTGCTATAAGATGACAAATAGGTGAAGTTGCTCTCAGGCAACTTTGGGCTCGAAAAGGTTAAAAGTTGAGTTGTCCTTTATATAATTTAAAACATCCATTGATGCTTAAAGTCTTGGAATACTCGTATATAGTCTCAATTGAAGCTTGTAGGGGCCGGAAAATTTAGGAAAAACCCAGAATAAGCAAATAACATTCCCTATTTTCTGATATCAGAAATTCAAAACTGTATGGAGAACTAAGTCTCCAAGACAACTCAACAGGTGTGCTGCAGAAATAACTCGAAAACATACTCGAAGAAGAACTGTCATATCAGATAATGATTTCAGTCACATATATTGAGGGAACAAACCTTTTATCTAAATTTTAAATACTAAAAGCTAAAGAATTGAACCATAAAAACTGAGTTCAACTTGTAAATTGTGTACTTTTTAATTTCGTACAATAAACTTTAAATTTTTACTCTTAACCCATTAAGCCCTGAGCGTTGCGTTTGCGCAACGTTTGGGAATTCCGCTATATTAAGTAATTCATAAAGACATAAGACTTGAAAATGGGTAGAATTGGATTAGAATTGATCGTTTTAGATTCTTCCATACTCAAATTTCAAAATTTTTTAAATATTCATACATTTTTTTCGATCCAAAGTCATAGGTTTTTTTTGGGGAATTTTTGAAATTCAATTAAAAATACTTATTCTTCAAACCTATCAAAATCCCTAAGTGGGCTGCATTTGGCAATGCTAAACTATTTAAAAATAAGTTTTGAAAATTTTTTTTTTAATTTTTTAAACAAAAAATATGCTTTAAGTTTTGTGTTGCGCGAATGCAACGTTGGGCCTAAACACTGCCAATTTTCATACAACGCAACGCGTGAAAATGTCAAAATCCAAGCAGCTGATATTTTATTGGCACATTTTATTTTCCGCAAATGTTTGATTTTGTTTATTTGTGTAATGTTTGCGAAAAACATGACAAAAAAAAAACATGTTATGAACTTTTTGCTTGATTTTTTTTCTTGATTAGGTCAATTAATAAGATTGTGTAAAATTTTATGGAAATCGCACAAGCCTTTCTGGGGTCAGGTTTTAATGGGTTAATCAAGGTTTTGAATGCTAAAAGTTAAAGAATTGAACAAAAAACCTGAGCTTCGACTTATTAATTTTATACATTTTTTCCTTTTTTTACTCTCTGAGCTTCAACTTGTAAATTGTGTACTTTTTGATTTCGTATAGTAAACTTTAAATTTTTGCTCTAAAGTAAGGTTTTGAATGCTAAAAGTTAAAGAATTAAACAACAAATTTGAGCTTCGACTTGCTAAATTGATTTTCTTTTGATTCCTTATAATAAACTTTAATGTTTTACTTTAAATTAAGGTTTTTAATATAAAAGCTGAAGTAGGGAACAATAAAAACTAAGCTTCAAGTTGTAAATTTTATATTTTTTTGATTCCTTATAATAAATTTTCTTTTTTACAGTCTGAGCGTCAACTTGTAAATTGTGTAATTTTTGATTTCTTACAATAAACTTTAAGTTTTCGACTTATTAATTTTAAGCTTTGAAGGCTAAAAGTTAAAGAATTGAACAAAAAACCTGAGCTTTGATCTATTAATTTTATGCTTTGTTGATTTCTTGTAATAAACTTTAATGTTTTACTCCTAATTGAGGCTTTAAATATTAAAAGATAAAATATTAAAAGAACTGAACAAAAAACCTGAGCATCAACTTGTAAATTTTGTCCTTTTTTGATTTCTTATAATACACATTTTGTTTATTTTTACGAATGAATCAAGTCTTGATCTGAGTTTTGGTTCCAAATACTAAAAGCTGAAGGATTGAGTAACAAAACTAAAGGAAAACTTGTAGTTTTTTTTTACTATAAGTACTCCTTTGATATCTTTTAACGATTGAATGAGCTGATTATCTGAGTTTTTGTGTTCTTTCTTGATTCCTCGTAATAGACTTTAACTTTTTACTCTAAATTCAGGTGTTAAATATATAAAACGGACGGAGTAACGTTTATAATTTTCCGATTTCTTAGGGCAAATTTTTGCTTTGAGCATTGGACAGAAATAAAAGTCTCTCAAAAGTGAGATTCAGAGTTGAGTGAGTGATAGGAGTTGAAAAATCTCAATTTGAAATTTAGCATATTGCAAAAACTCGCTTTGACAGTCGAAAGCCAAGAATTGGGGAAACAAACAAGTAACAAGTTTGATTTTTTTCTTTGAAATTTGAAGCTTTAGTTAAAGAAATTAGTGCAATGTTATTAATTCAAAGTATTGTCCATCTTTAGTTATAACTTGTGCTCATCTTTGATCATCAAAATCAAAATTCCTCGTCTTTAAGAACGATTCAAGAATGCACCCAATTTTTGGGCTCTTTGTCAGAAGTGAAGTGGTGCTCGATCAGGCCTTCAGCGATCGTCCGGAACAAATTATAATCGGATGGGATAATGTTTGGGGGGTTGGGGGTGAGAACATACTCGTACAATTGAAGCAATTTCAAAGTCGCCTTAATGATTTTTCAACATGTGGTCGAGTGTTGTTGTGCAGAAAGAAAAGCACTTCCTGAAAATTGTATTTTGTTGGTACAAGCTTCGACTTATGGATTATTCAGAGAAATCTACTAAAGGCAACACGTTACAAAGTCATTACACTCGTTACATTTTTGTGACTAGTTTCGAACTTCGTGGGTATGAAAAAGGACCCAATATGTGGTCCGCGTCGACAAATCGACGATCAGGTGGTGCTTTTTAATCGGCCTATCAGGGGATTTTTCACCTTCTGCGGTGAGAAAAAAAGCGTACAAAACTTCTCATGCTACAGTTCAACTCTCGAAGAACGCCGATTTGGTACTCTGGGATTAAGGTTTCTGACGTAGCGAGTATGGAATTCGTTTGAGAAAGAAACATACAACAAAACTTCTCATGCTACAGTTTAAACTTCGAAGAACATCGATTTAGTACTCTGAGACTAAGGTTTCTGACGTAGCAAACATGGAATTAGTTTTCTCCTTATGAATTAATAAATAGGTTTTCTTCATCATGAGTTGTCTACTTTTGAAGATTTTCCTTTCTTTTTCCTTTCTTCTCCAATGCTCAAAAACCTGGTCGATTTAAAATCCTATCTGCCAAAACCCTGTTTCCTTATCTTTGCATCCTTTCAGAACCAACACAATTGTTGCATAGTCATAGGCGCTTTTATTGCACACTGCTTTATTGCTTTGGAAAAGAACATATTGTGAATACCACTATTGGTTTTTTAACTATTTGTTGCTTGCTTTCTTGAACGCCTTCACCTAATGTTATGAACTGTTAGCTAAGCATTTTGCCAAATTCATTTAAAGCTTTAAATTAATTCTAGTTTCTTCATCAGCAGTTAGTAAAAAATTTCATAGAAATAAAGCATTAAGATGTTGTTTGATTTAATAGAATTTAACCCTAAATTTATATTCTTTAAATCAATTAAACTTCATTGAAAGCTTTTTAACTTTTACCAACTTTGCTGAACATTTCGTTGTTGTCGTTTTTTGTTATTCATAAAAATTAAAAAGACACGCAGTTACTAAAAAGCACAATTTCAATAATGTCAACAAATAAATTTGGAAAAATAAAAATAAAAATATTTTTGTACATAAAATATGCCAATGATTAAGAAAGCTTACGAGTACACGTTCCATTTCAGCGGCCAAATATCATCAAAACATTTTCGCAGCAGTGCTTAGGCTTACCTTCAGGTGTACAATAATAATTTGCTTGATTTTTTGTTTTTGTTTTGTTTTTATCAAAATAAAGCATGCCTTATCGTTAGAAGCTCGAATAATGTTTACAAAAACACTAAAGTCAACGGAAACAAGTGGTAAAGGTATATTAAAAAAATAGATGTGAAATACTTAGGTACACAATAAGAGATAAATGAACACCCAGTTGGCGAATGCACTCACTTTTCATACATCTGTGGCTAGTGTGAGACATAGAGGGACACAGAGCGCTAGATTCGATTGTCAGTAGTGTTTTGGTCCGCCATTTTGTGATACTTGCGTTACGTGTATACAAACTTATTTACGTCACATGCTGGAAATTTGCAAAAGATACCAGAGATTTCGCCGCACGACCAACTTCCCACGGGGAGAGATTACACACAAACAATTACGGAGCAATACGGAGATAGTGTGATACACAGAGAGAGAGAGAGAGACAGAGCGAGAGAGTGATCAATAGCGGGGCACAGCAAGATACAGTTCAATGGAACGGAGACCTGTTCCGGTTTGCCAGGGTTCTGCCGAACTACGCGCAGGGACGGCGCGACTATACCAACAACATGAATGTGGCACCCATTGGGGCGAAATATTACTGTACTGTTTATAAACTCGTGTGGCATGGGAGATATTTTAGCAATGTTGTGTGACAGATTGGTTATCTATTGTTATCGGTTAAGGTTTTCCGGAGGGTTATTTGCAGAGAGTGTAAATTCGTCTGGGTTGTTAAGTGGAAAATTATGTCGGTGCAGCTGTCGATATTGAAGCTTTGGTTTTAGTGACATTATTTTATATATTTTTTGGTATCATCAAGCACACAATTAAACAGATCCATAAGATACACTTTAAGAAGAGTAATGTGCTCATCATTTTGGCAGCAGAAAGTTACAGTTATGCATGTTTGAGTTGTTTTCTAAGTTGCTATATTAGGTAACATTAGAAAGACCTCAAGTTTTCCATACGTACAAAGACTACATAAATATTATATACGCTGATATCTTGAAAAGCATACATCGGATTTGGCTAATTGTAATTGTAGAACCCTAATTGTAGAACTAGTTGTAGAACCTGACAAACAAAATAGAAGTCATCAAAGCAAAAGTTGATATAAATTCGAAAGAAAATACAGATATTTAAAAAGGAAAAACCATCAATATGACCGCAATGGTCTTTCTAGTCTTTAACCCTTTCGACCCCGAATTTTACCCTGTGTCTCGATATTACTTTTTGGTATTTAAATCATGAAACATTTGTGTGCACACGACATTTGAAGCCGCCACGCCTCCTTGTTAGATTTCTAGAGCTAGTTTACTTTTGAACAATTTTAGCTTAAAACGGGTTAAATAAATTTTGTATCAATATTTTTTAATTACAGAAAAATTATATAATGCTTATGGAAAAATACAAAATTATCACTTTTTTAGTTTATTTAACCATTATTAAAGAAACAGGGTTATGATCAAACGCGCCCAATTCGTAGACTTCAATTAGAACACAAACTTTCCCTGATATCGCTGCAAATTATTGGAAATTATTTTGGGGATAACAGTAAATTTTTTTGAATTTGCCTTGAATTCTCTTCCAAAAATATTAATTTGTTGGTGCCTACTTAAACCCATAAATCAATCGTAGCTTTTGACAAATAGGAGAAGTTGTTATCAGGCAACTTTGGGGTCGAAAGGGTTAAAAGAAATTAGATTCCATTGGAGCAGAGGACGAAATGAAGTACGTTAGAGTTCTAGAAGTGTACACAATGGACCTAATAAAAAATGGGCGCAGTGCACATTCCCCTTTAAAATCGAACTATGATTCTACAGAAAGTTAAAGCGCTAAAATTTCGATTTCTGAAAGAAATGTGGCTGACGCTGGGCTCTAATTCAGTGGCGCATAAAGGATTTCATTTCGGAGGGTTTCGTACACAACTTTTGAGTATCTAAATACAGATATTAGTTCAACTAAAAAATTTTATAAAAACAGATATTTGGGCGGTTTTAGCCCCCAAAAACCCGCTGCGTTAAAGAAAAGGAATCGGGCATCGTAAGTCAAGATGTAACCCAATGCAGAGACAAAAAGAAGGTATGTAATTATATGGACCGCTTCGGTAAATCCCCGAAGAAGGGGTGGTTTTTAGTTGGGAAAGAATACAGCAGGCTGGTAGACATGGACCTTTCAGTTTCTCGGATGTTTTACCACCTCTTGTGCTTAGAAAAAAACGTAGGTATAGAGCTTCTCATATCACTGTCCAAGCCGCGAGGAACATCGGTTCTGCACTCTCGGATGAAGGTTTCTGATAAAGCTGGAAATCATCTAATGGGTTCTCTCCGATAGAATTATTCAAGAGGTTTTCTTCATTATGAGTTGATTTCTTGGCATGTTTCGCAAAAACAGTGATGGGTTCCTCGCATTGGAACACACACAATTTTATTTGGGAGGGTTGCGTACGAAACCTTTGAGTTAGGTTAGGTGGCGTCTGTAACATACACACCCGGAGGCCTATTATGAGACCGCATAGTTCACTCTTGAGTTAAATACCATTTAAAATCAAATTGGCTGATATTTGTGGAGGGGGAGATTTAACTCGCGAAGTCTTCCTTGCCTGCGTTACTGGTGTCTCTTTCGTGTTTAATATGGGCCTTCTTAAACAAACCTAAGCTTGCCTATTCAAAAACGCTTCCATTTCCATGCCACATTTTGACTTTACATAAGGATTGATTGTGTTGAAAATTAATTTTTTTGTATCGATCTTTTTGACGCCTGAATTCGCATAGAAAGACTCAGAGTTGAGTTGATGGATTTCTCAGTCCCAGAAATGAGAGGAAGTGCGGTCGGTACTGTTGATACCGAACTTAACTAAACTTCAGCTTACCTATTAAATATTTTATTTTTACACCGTGTCAGTGACATTAGATATTTATCTACAAGAACAACAAGTTTGCTTGTTCGTGAGTTGACTTCTTGGCTTGTCCAGAAATATGAATATAGGATTGTTTTCTTATCATAGACAACGGTAAGAGGGCCCTTAACCAAACCTAAGATTTTCGAACTCAATGACATTTCCATTTCCATGGCACATGGATACTTTGCATAAAGAACGATTTTCTTGAATATATTACAGTTCTATGTCTTCAGGATTCTCGGAAGATTAATATTTTTTATGTTTAAATTCGCATAGAAAAACTTAGACGTGTTGAGGAGAGAGTGATGGATTTCTCCCTCTTAGAAATGAGGGGAAGTGCGATGTGTACTGTTTACATTTTACTTAACTAAATCTCAGCTGACCTAATAACCCTATAAGAAATAATTTTATCGCATATATTAAAGCTTTGAGTTCAAAGAATCTTCATTTAATTTTAATATTTAATAATTTAAATCTTTTGAAATTTGAATTCGCTTAGGAATATGTGATGAACTATAACTTTATGCAGTGAAAATTGTGAGTAAAAATTTTACTACTTTGAAAAGGTAATAATTTTGTCTGATATACGTGTATTGAAGCCTTTAGTTGAATGGATCTTTGGACATTTCATAGCTTTGAAGTTTAAATTCGTATAGAAAAAGACGGAGACATGCTAAACTACCCAAAATACTACCCAAAATACCTCTGCCCAACGTCAGTTAAAAGTGCCAATAAAATTTTTACTACATTGGAAAAGAAATCATTTTTCTTACAGTTACAAATGTACGTTAAAAAATAGTTTTGTCTCATACATTAAGCCTTGAGTTGAAAGGTTTTTTGGCCATTTTGTTCTTTAGACATATCAATTCGCATAGGAAAATACTCAAACATGCTGAACTCTAACTTTGTGCAGTTGAAATCGTCAGCACATTATTCTCTATCTGGGAAAATACTGTCATTAATTTATGGATCCATATTGTTGCATTGTGTCATTGTTATCATAATATAGAAAGGCCTAAACTAAAATTTGTATAGTTGATTCAAGTTTTAGGTGCTAGACAAGGTGTGTACTGTGATCAGCAATTAAGGATCTAGAATAGTACTCGCGCTGAGCAAAGTTGTCATCACTGATCTAGACAAATTTTTTAGGTATTTCTATGATCAGTGCTTTAATTTTCAATTTTAGTGACAGCCTTTCCAAATTATGAAAACCAAGGTACGGTGTATTCGAATTTTACAGAGTAACATTAACCTTAAACTTTGGAAAGTATGCAGGCATTCATTATACTTTGAATTTTTCTAATATCGAATATTTTATCTTGAAGTAAGGTCAACTTTTCTACAAAAAATTTTTAATAATAGAAATTATTTTTTTCTAGAAATCTGTTTTTATTTCCCTCAGTTGAAACTAGACTTTGGTTTTACATTCTAGCAGTAAATTTTGATCTCTTGTTCGAGACAATGCACTAAGCATTTATCTATATTTCGTGTCAGCTATTTTCAACTCATAATCATTTAACAGGGCTTTCAATTGCTTTCGAAGATCCAAGTCCGTATCTCAGGACTAATCACATTTGTTGGGGCTTTTAATTGCTTTCGCTTTACAAATTCGAAGATATCTGACGAACTACGGATTAGCTTTGGTTTTCACTCTCTGAATCATTCATATTTGTTAAAGCTTTTAAAAGATTTCGATTTCGATTTCAAAGATAGATATGTGCCCAACTTCGTATTGCAGGACTATTACAATTTGTTGGGGCTTTCAATTGCTTTCGCTTTCAAAACTCAAATATATCTGACCAACTCTGGATTAGCTTTGGTTTTCACTGTCAGGACTATTTCAATTTGTTGAGGCTTTTAAATGATTTCCCTTTTAAAACTCAAAGATATCTGACTAAAGTTGATAAAAGTTGATTTCTCCTGTCAGGACTGTTAAAATTTTTTGAAGCTTTAAATTGCTTTCGCTTTACAAATTCAAAGATATCTGACCAACTACGGATTTACTTTGGTTTTCACTGTCTGAATTATTCATATTTGTTAACGCTTTCAAATGATTTCGATTTCGAAACTCAAAGATAGATATGTTGTTTTTGATTGTTGGAGCTTTCGCAAATTAAAAGATATCTGACCAGCTCTGTATAAGATTTAGTTTTCACTGTCAGGACTATTTACATTTGTTGAGGCTTTTAAATGATTTCGATTTCAAAACTCAAAGATATCTGACTAACTCTGTATTACAGTTGATATCCTTTTAGGACTATTAAATTTTTTGGGGCTCTGAATTGCTTTCGCTTTACAAATTCAAAGATATCTGACCAACTTCGTATTACAGTTGGTTTCCTTTATAAGAACTGTTAAAATTTCTTAGGGTTACCAATTTTTTTTGTTTTGTTGGGGCTTTAAATTGCTTTCACTTTACAAATTCTTATATATCTGACCAACTCCGTAGTTGGTTTTCTTTCCAAGAACTGTTACAGTTTCTAATTGCTTTTTTTTTTTTCAAAATTCAAGGACACGTATTCAACTCGGTATGACACTTGATCTCCATAGTCAGAGCTTTTAAAATTTGTTCATCAACTGCCTCATTCCATGGCTAGTTCTCTGCCTAATGATTGATTCCCTATTGAAAATTTGGCTAAAGATAAAAATGAGCTTTCATGATTTCTATTATTTTAGCTGATCTTACTTCAAAAGCCACCACAACATATTTTCGACTACTATATAGTAAAATGTAAATCATATAGTTTATAATAATTTGCTTTGTAATTTCCAAAGCTTAAAGTTCATGATATCAGTTCAATGATTTATTACTTAGATCGAAGGTGCACTTTCAAGACTAAAATATTGCAATAAATGTTCGGAAGCTGGGTTTTCAAAAATGTAACATTACAATTCACAGTTTTATGTATGTACACGCAATAATTACATATCATTATTAAACTTAATTCAAAAATATTCAAAGTTCATTTACCAAATGTCTAAGAGAAGCTTTCAAAATGAAAAATACGTTTAACAACGAAGCGTGTTTTTGTTTCAGTGTATTTCACGCAAATGTTCAGTGTAGGAATTTTGGTGTTGCCGATTGTCGCATCGGCCGACCATGCACTCGGGACTTGTGTATGTATCGTATTTGTCGTAAAACATAAAAACAGTGTGGACCGGTGATGAAGAGCAAAGCTTGGCGCGCTTACAAATAGCTACGAGCGGCTTCAAAGTTGACTCATTGCTGAGCGCATACGTTCGCATATTCACATCGGCTAAGTTCATAAACACTACAGTAATATTTATTTTGCATTCAAGTTGTTTTTGTAGTACCAAAAATTACAGCAACGTTGGTGAAGTCGAACGAAAAATGAAGCAAACAATGAAGAGTACAGAAAACTTGAAGCTTTTGCGCTTTGGACAGAAGTGAGTCAAGCGAGAGAGCGAAAATAAAAATTTTGCATAGATTGGCATAAAAACAAAATTGATTGCAAAATAGAAATGAAATGAGGAAACATGATTTGTTGTTGGGAATGCGGGAAAGGAGCCGAAAGGAGAAAAATTGTGTTTGGCAAATGAAAAGTGGCAAAGCTTAAAAGTTGGCACTGTGCAGAAAGCATGAAAAATGTAAAAGCTGCAAGAATACAAAATGTCGTGATACTTATTCGTATTTGTTGTTGTTTAATTTTTGGGAAGAAGCTTAGGGCATAAAACGAGCAAACTTTGGCGAGCGACTTTACGACAGAGAGCGAAAGAGACAAAACGCACACAGACACCTGAAACGACTAATCGTACTGCACCTAAGAACTAGCGGCAGCGACACGACGGCATAACAAGTACGAAATTAAAGGATGAAGTGAACAAAATTTGCATTTGTGACATTAAGAGTGGAAAGTTGTAGGTACATTGAAAACAAATAATAATAAAAATAAATAATAATACTAAATAATAAAAAATAAACAAATAAATAACCAATTAATACTAAAAAAAATTAAGAACTAAAAATAGTTATAAAAATAATTAAAAAAAATATAAAACATGAATTAATAATAAATTATGTAAAAGATAATGAAAAACTCAAACACTGTAGATACAATACAAAAATACAGTAAAAAAATAAATACAAATTAATCAATATTTAAGGAACATAAATAATGTAAAAAGTTTTATAAAAATAGTAAAAACTTAAGTAAAACACTTAAACATAATAAATAAATATAAGTAAAATAAGTAATAAATAAATGAATAAATAATATAAAAAATTACAAATGTTCAAATATTTTTTGGAATATAAATAAATATATCAAAATAGAAAAATAAACATAGAATATTTTAATAAATAATTGTAATAAATCAAAAATAAGGATTGAAAAAAATTCAGAATAAGCAACAAATAAAAAATAAATATAAAAAAGAGATATAACAAAAATAAATAATAAATAAGGATTGAAAAAAATACAAAATAAGCAACAAAAAATAAAAAAATAAAAATAAAAAAAGAGATATAACAAAAAAATAAATACTAAATAATTATTAAATAAATAAATATAAAAATAAATAAAAATAAATAATATAAAAAAATTAACCAAATATGTTTTCACAAATACTGTTTGCGATATGACTAAATAAGTCAAAATAGAGAAATAAACATAAAATATTTTAATAAATATTTGTAATAAATACAAAGATAAAGATTGACGAAACATTAATAAATATAATAAAAAATTACAAAAACAGTAATAAAATAATTAAAAAATGAAGAATTTAAAACAACAATAAAAATTACTATTAAAAAATAAAAAGAATGAAATTTAAACAAGGTAAACTTTAAAATTAAAAAGTTTATAAGAAAAGTTGTAAGTACAAAATATAAATAAAAATAGAAATAGAAGATAATAGAAAATAAAAATTCAAAACTTAAGAAAAGAAATTTAAGATATTTAAAAATAGAAAAATTACAATAATTATTGAAAAACAAAATTTAATTTGTATTTATTTTAAATAAATATTTAAATAATAATTACAAAAAAATTTGAATTGAAAACCCAAAAATAATTTTTATTTAATTATTAAAAAAATTTTAATTTTTGTTTTAATAAACTATGAAATACAAAAAAGGGAGAAATTTAAAGAACTTCAACATTACATGAAATAAAAATTCAACATAATGAAACAAATAAAAAATTAAATAATAATTACAAAAAAATTTGAATTGAAAACCCAAAAATAATTTTTATTTAATTATTAAAAAAATTTTAATTTTTGTTTTAATAAACTATGAAATACAAAAAAGGGAGAAATTTAAAGAACTTCAACATTACATGAAATAAAAATTCAACATAATGAAACAAATAAAAAATTGATCGAACAAAAATTAAAAACACAACAATTGAAACAAAAAATTAGACTTGTTTTAATCTAAAAACTTTTACTTTAAAAACTATAAAACTGAAATAAATTTGAAGCTAAGAACTGATATTTTCAACATTAAGAATTGAAATGAAAATAGAATGTAGCGTGTAAATTAATTTCGAATCTGGAAAAAAACTTGTAAGATTAGAAACAAACAAGTAGAATTAAAAGTATTTAAAAATTAATAAACTGAAACATTAATCAAAATTAAAAATGAGGCATTGAAATTAAAAAAGAGATCAAGTCATAACTTAAAAATAAAAACTAGAGATTAACAATTAAAAATAAATATTCCAAAATTAAATTAAATCAATTAAATCAAATATAAAAGTTTTTTATAAGACAATTTTCAAAATGAAAAAAATGTAACAAAAAATAAAAATAATGTAATAATACAAATATAATACAAATAAATATACAGAGAGTGTGTGTGAGAGAGAGAGAGACAGAGAGAGCAAAAGAGCGTGAATGACAAACTCAGAGAACTGAAACCAACACCACTAAGAGGCAAACGAAAATGGCAACGAAACAAAAGCGCGACTTGAGGACAAATTCAAATGAGGGCGTGGCACGGGGAAAATGAATGAATGGAAACAACCGTTTATTGGCAAATATTTGGAAAGTAGCAGAACAACAAGGTACAAATACAGGGTGGCAGATTTGTAATACATGAGAGTTTAAGAAAAAAGCATTTTTGTTGTTGGTTTTCGCAATAAATTTCTTTTTGTAATTCAAATGTATAATTTACGTTTACGTAATCATAATAGTTGGTACGAGTAATAATAATAGTTGTTGTGTTAGTGGTATTAGTTGTTGTTGTTGTTGTTGCTTGCTTTTTTTTGATTATTAATTATTAAGTTGTTTGTTTGTTTCAACTATTTTTTGCTTTACTCATAATGATAAGTAATAGTATTTATAATAATAATAATCATAATAATATTGATAATAATAATAACGGTAATAAGTAGTAATAATATTCATGAGAATAGCGCAAGAATGTAGCAAATACGAATATCCAATAATATTCAATAAGTAGTTCCATAATCCATTGTAATCATAATTTGCAAGATTAGTAGTAATAATCATAATTCTAGTTTGTTTTTGTTGTATTGGCGATAATGCAATTTATATGTCGATATACGATGTATGTAAGTATGTATGTATAACTAAATTCGATTTGCTTATGTCATGTTCTGCGCAAATTGTTGGCAATCAAATTGTTCTTGTTGCTCTTTACAACAACGTAAACATTATTCGCAAATATATGTATTGCATATGTATGTGTAATGTGTATGTGTGTGTTTGTGTATAAATAATATATAGTACATGCAAATGTTTGCCTCTAATGCAAAAAGTGAATACGATTAAGTTCACTTGAATCGTTTGGTTAGTAATTAGCAAGTAATAATAATATTTGGTTAATGCTTGTTGTAGTTGTTGTTGTGTGTGTACCCTTTTTTTGGTTTTATTCATTTTTTGCTTTGCTCATATTTAAAGTAAACATTCATTATACAATTTTCAATGCAATGTTCTTTTTATTAGTTCGGTGTTGTGTAGTTGTTGTTGCGTTTTGTTGTTGCTTTTGCTGATATTAATCATTTCAGTGTATTTTGGTATTTGTAATATTTAATCGAACAATGAACGAACGTCTAAAACATTGCTTTGCTTTACACTGTCATAGCCCAATGTGACGTGTGTGAATGTGTGTGTGTATTTGTGTGCGTATGTGTGGCCCTAAAAAATGCTATACGCTTTAATCTTTTCATGAGATCATATGAAGAGCATTGAAATGGATATTGAAAGCCTTCTGAGCAGCTGTAACCATTAGCCTTGAGAGAGACTTTAAGATTGGGAGTTTAAAAAAGTTTATTTTTTTCACTAACAGCATTTCGTAAGATAGATCATAGAGTTCTGGAAATAACATGTAACCTCAGACTCTTTAACCAGAATAGGCACTGAGGCTGCATTTACGAGTATTGGCTCTGAAACTGTTCTTCCGCTCTCATCTGTGCTTCTCAAAGTCACTGTTGAAAAATGAGTAATTTCAAGCCACCAGCGAGCATGGCAGAGTAGCTTCAGTTGGATAAAACTAGGAGGGACTCACTAAATATATAAATTACACCTTTAACCCTTTCGACCCCAAAGTTGTCTGAGAGCAACTTCACCTATTTTTCATCTTATAGCTAAAGCTACGATTGATTTATGGGTTTAATTTAAGTAGGCACCAACAAATTAATATTTTTAGAAGTGAATTCAATGCAAAATACAAAAATTTTACTGTTATCCTCAAAATAATTTCCAATAATTTGCAGCGATATGAGGGAAAGTTTGTGTTCTAATTGAAGTCTAAGAATTGGGCGCGTTTGATAAAAACCCTGTTTCTTTAATAATGACTAAATAAAATCAAAAAGTGATAATTTTGTATTTTTTCATAAATATTAGATAATTTTTTTGTAATTAAAAAATATTGATACAAAATTTATTTAACCCGTTTTAAGCTAAAATTGTTCAAAAGTAAACTAGCTCTAGAACTCTAACAAAGAGGCGTGGCGACTTCAAATGTCGTGTGCACACTTCTACCAAAAAGTAATATCGAGACACAGGGTAAAATTCGGGGTCGAAAGGGTTAAACTGCCGGACCAGTGTAGCGTGTTTCATGCGGATGTAACGGCCATTGAAGTTGCTCTGAAGTTGATCAGATATTAACTTAATCTCTGACAGCTGAACCACTTTTAAGGCCCTAAGGCCTCATGTTTTAATATCAAAAACAGCGATCATCTGTCAAAAATCTGTTGATGAGATGGCCGTGCTCAACATACAACCAATATGGGTCTCAGGACACAGAGACATCCCGAAGAACGAATGGGCAGATGAACTGGCCAGACTAGACACAATCAAGGAGCTATCTTTAGAATTCGCTGGTTTAAGTATTTCACTGAGTATTTGTAAGCTCAAAGTTGTTGTTGGGATAATTCTTGGTAGCCATGCTAGAAGACTAGGGATGGGCCATCTGTCCAAGAGATTTATGATAAAGCAGACCTCGCCGATAAATCGGAGATCGACCTGAGATTGGCCTAAAATGCTTTTTAAATTGTTCAGGATGGTTCGAGATTTACTAACTCGAAGGGGCTGAAATTTCGCTCGTATTCACAACTTGAGTCACTTCCGGTTTAATCTTTGTGGGCACAACACTGTTATGAAAACTTTTCGTAAGATTCTCTCAATAGAAACTTTCAATAAATCGTTTATTTTTTGTTTCTTTGAGAAATTACTACTGCAGTTCAGTTTTTTATGAAAGTCTGGAGTTGATAGCTTCGAACTAAAAGTTTAAAATGACATCAGAATGGGTCTAATTTGGCCTAAGTGCGCCCTCGTTGGAGAGCCGCCACATCTACCTACCTACCAACAATACAGAAGGAACTGCAGACAGTTAGTTGGCTTAATGACGGAAAATTTATTATGGGCAGAACTTCTTTTTAATTTTAGAACTTTAAGATAGGAAATTAAGAAAAAGTGTATAGCCTTTGATTGATGACTCGCGGTATTTCATTGGACAGATCCGTCTCAATTTTATGAATAAATATTGAAAGTACCAAGTAAGCTCTAAGCTTTCAAGAGAGAGAGAGAAAGAGAGAATTGCACAAAATGATAAAGTTTATGGCAAATTTTATTAAGTAAAATTTGGTTACAAATGTTTAAAACGTTCTATTAAAAGTGGTCTCTTTCAGCTTTAAAACAAAGTTGTATTCCAAAAGTGCAATTTTTTAAACTCCTAAACTTATTCTCATTCTCAGGCAGCTCTTTTCATTGAATTATATTTCATCAACTTGAGTCATTTCCGGTTTAATCTCTGCACAACACTGTCATGAATCAACTTTTCGTAAGATTCTCTCAATAGAAATTTTCAATAAATCGTTGTGCATTAATATTCTTCTTTTTTTTGTTTCTTTGAGAAATGATTTCTGCAGTTTAGTTTTTAATGAAAAGTCTAAAGTTGATAGCTTCGAACTAAAAGTTTAAAATTGTGTTTGTTTTTTATGAAAAAAAAATTAGTGAAAACTTCATTAATTAAAACTGTCTCTCAAAAAGGACGGACGGATTATGTTGTGTGCTATTTTACGGTTTTGTCATGAAGCTTTTTGCAACTTTTAATTAATAAATTTTCAAATGAAAACAAATAGCCAATGTATGTTGAAACTAGTCTGTGAAGACAGTTTACTAAAGAGCAGTGATGGGTACTAACACAATCAGCGTTGCTGTTACTCGCGAGTAGAAGAATGGTCATCACTGCTATAGGGAGACATGGGGTCTACTGTCTTTGACTTGTAGAGGCTTGAGCAAAGTATAGAGAGAGCTTTTAGTGTTTGGCAAGTTTAGATAAAGCTTCAAAAATGGTCTTGAACCTATCATTCTTTAATAGGACTATAGGCCGATTGGTGTGATTGGAGATAATGAGGCGTGAAGCCAGTGCGTCTAAAAACCGCTCTTGGAAAATCACATTTGTAAATATGTAATGGAGCTTGAAGTATGTAATGTTTTCAAGTTGAAATTTTGAGTGGGAAGAACTTTGTCAGATAGTATTCTGAAAAGATTTTAAGCTGGTTTAGCTTCAAGTCTAAGGTCGCGTTCTCACTTTGTCACATTCAGTGGCAAATGAATGAGGTTCGTTTCAGATTTTCTTGCCATAGAATTTATATAAAAAGTACGCATCTTAAACTGGAAAGAAGTTTTCTAAACAAAACTAACTTTCTTGACTAATAAATAATCTTTCGTGTTTGTATGTTTAAATGTAAAGCATTGTTTTGTAGATGTTCAGTGTAGATTGGCTTACAAAAGCTCTACTGGAAAACACTTCAAAGGCGACATTAAGTCAACTAAATTGCTTACATAAGCAAAATTATTATCAGACAAAATATTTTTGTAAAATTGTCAGAAAATGAAATCCACAAACACAATAAAATTTAAATTATGTAGTGAAAAGCTGAAAGATGGCAGCAAGAAAAACTATTCTCAGTATGAAAAAAGCTTATCAGTTACTGCATTTAATAAATTCGTTGTGAATATTTTTGTTAACCAAATTCAAATTTATATAAATGAAATTGTAAATAGTTCACTAAAAAATATCGGAACTTTTACATTTAACATGAGCTTTAAAGTTTCGCTCGCATTCAATTTAAAGCTTAGTGAGAGAAAAGGTTTTGTTTTTCAACGAAAATGCAACAACATGCAGTCTACGAAGAGCTTTTGGTGTAATTGTACGTTTGTGTATTTGTGTTAAGTTGCTTTTAGGTTAGGATTTTGCATTTTTTGTTGATGAAATTTTTGTTTTTTTTATTTTTATAGTAGTGAGTAGCTATGCAATTGAAAATTCGTAGTAACACACAACAAGGACGCACATTCTGTTTTATTGTTTTTCTTTAAGTTTCTAATAATTTTTTTCATTTTTATAAACTCAAACTGTATAACTCACTTTAATCCTAATAGTTATTGTTTGTTTTTTTGTTTTATAATTTTTACTGATTCTCTTTGCAACACTACTATTAAACATTTTTCGTTATATGCACCAAAAAACACTTCGAATGCAGAACTTTTTTTGTGTTTTGTCTTTTTGTTGTTTTTTTTTTTTGTTTGTAAAGATCTTTTTGTTTACTTTCTAATGCCATAAATGTGTAAATTTTTTTTTTTTTGTTATAACTGACGCATTTTTATTGGTGCAGTCAAGTTTGGTGTTTTGTTTTTTTACTCAACATTTCAATTGTTAAATCTTTAATATTCCCTAAATGTGTTTGTATTTTATTATACTTTTTTTATTTTAATTTTTAATGCAACAATTTTTCATTTCTTCATTGATTCCTTTCAAATCCTACTAAAAAAAGGTTTTTTGTTTGTTAAAAATAAACTAAAAGTAATTCATTGCTGTTTTGTATTTGCAAGTTTGTGTATAAAGCGTTTGGAAGACTTTGGCTCTTAATAAAAAATTAAAATTATTATAGAAAAAAATTAGTAAGTAAATTTAAGTGCTGAATCTAGAGAAATGAGAACTTTTCAAATGCTTTTGCTACAAAAAGAGATATTAAACTTCATACGTTGGTGGTTGAAATGTTACTAAATTTAATAAGTTTTGCTGTTCTGTAGTTAAAATAGTGAAGTTAGGTTGGTGTGTGTCTTTTGTTCAATAAATAAACATACAAATTTAATATAAAAATTATCAGTCAGCAAAAGTAAAAATTAAAAAAAATAATTATTCATAAAGTTAATAATTACCAAAGTTATAACTTTTAAGCATTGAAAACTTCATTCAATGAAAAATTTTAAGAACGTTTCATACTTGTGTAAGATTTAGTTAACAAAACTTCAATTTTTGATTTTTTTAATATTTTAGTTTCTTTTAAGTTTTGAAAGATAAATTGAAAATAGTCAATAATTATTAATTTTAATCTCAAACAAAAATAATGAATTCCGTTTTACTGCACTTTATTTATGAAATTCAATTATATTTAAATGTAAAGTAAAGAAAATACAAAATTTCTGAAATTATTGTTGAAATTTCATTTTAATCTCAAACAAAAAAATATAAGAAATAACATAAAATATTTAAAATTAACAGAATCTGAAATCAATAAAATCAAATATACAAAATTTCTGAAATAATGTAAACTTCGATTCAATTAAACAATTTTTCAATTTTTAAAATAAAATAAAATAAAATAAAATAAAATAAAATAAAATAAAATAAAATAAAATAAAATAAAACAAAATTAAATAAAATACAATAAAATACAATAAAATAAAATAAAATAAAATAAAATAAAATAAAATAAAATAAAATAAAATAAAATAAAATAAAATAAAATAAAATAAAATAAAACAAAATAAAATAAAATAAAATAAAGTAAATAAAGGGATTAAAAACAAACATGGATGTTTACTGTTTAATTTAATTTCAAAAAATTCCAATTTTCAAATTATAAAAATTACATAAATTTATAAAACTTTATATAAATAAAATAAAATAAAATATAATAAAATAAAATAAAATAAAATAAAATAAAATAAAATCAAATCAAATCAAATCAAATCAAATCAAATCAAATCAAATCAAATCAAATCAAATCAAATCAATTAAAATAAAACAAAATAAAATAAAATCAGATAAAATCAAATAAAATCAAATAAAATAAAATAAAATACAATAAAATAAAAAAAAGTAAATGAAGGGATTAAAAACAAACATGGATGTTTACTGTTTAATTTAATTTCAAAAAATTCCAATTTCCAAATTATAAAAATTACATAAAGTTATAAAACTTTATATTGACAAAAGTTAAATTCAATAACACTAAAAAGGTTGATGTAAAGTTTTTTATTTACTTGAAATTGTTTACTTTTATTAGCAAATTTATTAAATAAAGAACATACAGGTTCGCAAAATCGTGTACAGCGTAATGACATTGTAGCAAAAGCATTGAAAAGGTTTCAATAAATAAAAAATAACTATTAAGAGTTGCCGACGTCTTTAAGTGATGTCCATTCTTCTACTCGCGAGTAACAGCGACACTGAAACTGTCTTCTGTTTGCATAAATGCGTCAACATCGCTGCTGCTTGCGAGTAGCAGAATGGTCATCCCTGGCTTAAATCATTCGGCAACTTGTAACAGTGATGATCAATCTGCTACTCGCGAGTATTCGAATGGTCATCACTGCTTTAAGCTCTGCTCTTGCTTTTCAGCAGAATGGACATATTTGCAAAGCATATTTGTATAGTTTTAAAAATTAACTTAAAATAGAAATAATACCAACAAATAATTCGCATAATGACTGGGAAAGCAGTAATAAAAAATTCTTAAAAAAGCCAAAATGAGCGCATGAATTTTTTGTTAAATCAAAACTCTAAAAAATTATGATGAGCGCAGAAGAGTACTGCAAAGTGCAAACCAAGTGAGACCGCCGAATTCAAAACAATCGACCAAAAACTACTCCAATGAACCAATACTAGCGCAATTAAAGAGCTTAAGAGAGAGTCAAAGCAACGCAAAAACCAACACAAAGAGCAAGAGAAGTGCACGTATGAGAGAGAGTATACGAGCGAGCGAAAGACAGACAGAGACAAATAAAGAGAGCGACGTATAGACATAGAGAGCGCGCGCAAGGCATATGAGAGTTTTCCGCTTTGAGTGTGTGCCGACAGCTTTAAGTAGGAAGCGACCAAACAAACTAAACAAAAAAAATTATACCAATAAAGATGCGCATTGTTTTGTTTTGTTTTCGATTTACTCAAACTATTTCATATATATTTCAGTTTTTAATAAAAACATAAAAATTACATAGCATAATAATAATAATGAATAAAAATAATTTAGGTAGTTCTCTTGCAAGAGAAATCTACGAACAAGAAAACAAATTTCCAAAGGATGACAAAAGAACGCATTAAAATTTATAATATTTATGTATAAGTAGTGGGGAGATTATTAAGTAGATATTACATTGAAAACAGACAAATAAGTGATAGAACATTACATTACAACAAAACTGCATATATAATATTTATGTTTGAATAGAACGACTTCATATCAGTTCAGCTTCTTGTTATTTTACGTTTCTTTCAAGCATTTTTCATACGTTTTTGCAATAGTTTCTCATATATATGTATATATTTTTTTTTTTGGTTTTTTGTATATACTCTGGCTCATTCAAAAGTATGATACATTAAGAGATTGTTGTTGTTGCTTTGTTGTTGTTTCTTTTTTTGTTTTTTGCAATATATCCAATTTTACATTTACAAGGTTTTTGCTTTCAACATTACCAAATAATTACAATAATAGTGATAAGAATAATAATAATAATAAAAATAACAGAGGCGCGTAAACAAGAGAGAGAGAGAGACAGCGAGAGTGTGAGTGCAAAGAGCATAAAGGCGCTTGGGTAACCAAAAAGAGAACCAAAAGAGCACTAACGAACGCATGGAGAGCATACGCCAAGTTATAATATAATTTTTTTTTCAATTAATAAAATAGTCAATTAATCAATTTATTTATTAATCAATTAATGAAGGCCAAACTAAGGTAATCGAAGGAAATAAAATACGTAATAATGAGCGCAACAACTTAATTATTATGGTCATCATTATTGATCAAACAGAGTAGAAATGGCGTGGCACAAAATCATAAAATGTTATATAAAAAGTTTCATAAAAGTTCAAAGATGAAGTTAGATAAAAATTAATATTAAAAGTAAAAATAATCACACGAGATCTAAACAATTAACAATTCCTCAGTTGAATGTAGACGGTATCGTTTTAGCATTTTCTTTGTCAAATTAATCAAGTAAGAGCAAAAATTATTTAATAACAGTTAAAACACATTAACATAGGCGGTAGGTGGATGAATCTAAACATACAAAGATACATTTCTATTTATATATATATTTTATTAAGAATAAGGAGGCATTAACGTAAAAGTAAGTTAGGTGTCGCTGTGTCCATGTGTGTGTATGTGTGCAGGTGTGTACGTGTACGTTTGTGGTTAAATGTGTGCGTGTAGTTAGTGCGAGTAGTTTATCTCAAAAATTACATTCGTTTGTAGACAATTCGTTGTTTTTGTTGTTGTTTTGCTGTTACTTACAAAAGAAATGTCAATTAAACTATGAATGTATAGGTGTACGTATGTATGTATGGCAATGAAAACTACTAACAAAAAGGTCCAGACTATAGTTGAGAGCATTATTGTGTGAGTGAATAGCGTGGAAGTGGGGGCGGGGGAGGGGGGAAAGGGGAAATGGCACGCAACTACCTCGATCCAGACGAGTTAGAGCAGCGCGAAAGGAAGTGCGGTGGCGGTAGATGAAATCGGGTATAAGGACTACAAGAGAGCACAACAATTTAGTCACAAAGTTCCAAGTCAAGTCAAGTTCTATGCAAATAATTCGTTGATAGAGTCAAATTTGTGTTGAAAAAAAAACAAAACACGTACAACAATAATTTAAAGCAACAGATTCAGTGGCGCACACAGGATTTCATTTGGGAGGGGAGCGAGGATCTGTATACAACTTTTGAGTCAAATACCATTTAAAATTATATTTGCCACCTAAAATGTTTGTAGCAAACAGATATTTGGGCAATTTGACGCCCATTGCGTGCGCCACTGAACAGATTACAGCAAACGACAACTGTTCGAAGCACTTTTGAAGCGCCCAATTGAGCGTAGAGGATTAATCGAGAACTTTGGCATGTGGCAAAAAGCTTTCATTATTTTTTAAAGCCCTCAAGAGTTTTCAAAATATTAATTACATTTTTGTTTTAGAATTTACATTATTTATATATGATTATTTTATTTTATTTTATTTGATTTTATCTGATTTTATTTTATTTGATTTTATCTGATTTTAATTGATTTTATTTTATTTTATTTTGTTTTGTTTTGTTTTATGTTATTTTATTTTATTTTATTTTATTTTATTTTATTTTATTTTATTTTATTTTATTTTATTTTATTTATTTTATTTTTTTTATTTATTTTATTTTATTTTATTTTATTTTATTTTATTTTACTTTATATTATTTTATTTTATTTTATTTTGTTTTATTTTATTTTATTTTATTTTATTTTATTTTATTTTATTTTATTTTATTTTATTTTATTTTATTTTATTTTATTTTATTTTATTTTATTTTATTTTATTTTATATTATTTTATTTTATTTTATTTTAGTTTATTTTATTTTATTTTATTTTATTTTATTTTATTTTATTTTATTTTATTTTATTTTATTTTTATTTTTCAAATTTTTTAAAAAGGCAAAGCTTTTACGCATTGCTTGACTGTGAGTAAAGCTTAAGGCTTTACCATATTTTTGGCGACTTTTGGCTTTTGAAAAATTTGGGTCATTTCAAAAGCATGAAAATATTGCTTTTAACAAACATTAAAGTACACGAAAACTTTGGAAATTTTTAAATTGTTTCAATTTTTTTAGATGGTTTTGTTGCTTCAGCTTTTTTAAGCTCTTTTATCTCTAAGAAGTTTTTACATTTTTAAACATTTAAAAGCTTTCACGCCTTGCTTGATTGTAAAGTTTAAAACTTTACCACCATATTTGTGATTTTTTAGCTTTCTTAAAGTTGTTCCAAAAAGTTTTACCAATTGTTTTTTTAATAAAATATTATGGTACACGAAATGTTTCGTTTATTTAATATTTAATATTTATATTTTTTTATTTTAATATTTTTTATTTTATTTTATTTTATTTTATTTTATTTTATTTTATTTTATTTTATTTGATTTGATTTGATTTGATTTGATTTGATTTGATTTGATTTGATTTGATTTTATTTTATTTTATTTTATTTTATTTTATTTTATTTTATTTTATTTTATTTTATTTTATTTATATAGAAATATTTATTATTCTTTTATATTTTTATATTTTTTTAATTTTAATTTTAATTTTTTTATTAATTATTTTTTATTTTTTATTATTTAATATTGATTTATTTCATTTTTACTTGCTTGTGTTTCTTTTCATTTTAGTTTAGCTATTTTAACTCTTTTTTCTTTCTTTTTTTTCTTCTTTTATCGCTTTTTGAATTGAAAATACATTTTTAACACACGCCAAAGTTTTCACGCGTGTCTTGATTGCAAGTAGCTTTAAGCTTTGCCTTTTTTTATAACACTGTCTACTTGCTACTACAAATTGCTCGAAAAAATTTTTTGAATTTTCAAGTAACGCTCGTTGCACGCCAAAATCCTCATTCTACCTCAACCTTTAATTCATGAATAGTCAAAAATTTTCTATACACAAATTTTTTAAGTCGTTTGCTGTAATCGTCGGCCACTAACAAGCACAGCTTTCGCCAGTTCCGGCATTTGAAATCGTTTATTTATCGCGTTATCTTCCCACTCGTTGTGCTAAAATTAAGTATTTAGAGTGCATTCACATTTCACACCCTCGACGAACTAAATCACGCATGCGTCGACGAACAGCTCGTTTGAAAAAGTTTTAGCGCCACTACTATTAATCCTTAAAAGCTTTTGCGCTCCTTCTATGCTTCTCTCTCTGTTGAACTAAAAACTAACAAAAAAAATAATCACACTTACGGCTAATTGTGATCGCTGCACTATTCATTATTAGGATTCTATGGCGGCATAGGAACGAAATATTCACTTCGCGAGCTTTTCTTTTGCACATCAGTAGCATGCTTTGCGGCGCGGTGACCCGATTGCGGCTCGTGCAAGAAACTAAGCTATCACAGTACTTCGTTTTCGTTTTGCTCGTAACGTAGTTGTTTTTGTTTTTTTGTTGTTTTTCTGTGTTGTGTATGGCGCGAGCGTTATGTCCGCTTAATATTGCGTTCAGAGACTGTTGGACGACCGAAAAGCTTAAAGCGAGTAAAACTACGAAGGAGTCTAAATAGTTGAAACGAACAATGAAAACAAACAGCTAAGTCTAAATATTTAAAACTAGGCGACATAAAATGCTTGCAGCTTTTATGTTGAGAGCTTTTCGAAAGCTTTCTCTTTTTCTACACTATATTGTTGTTGTTGCAAATTAGAAAATAGCAACGCGCAAAAACATTTAAAATGGCAATCAAACGTGACTAAAACGTAGCGATGGCAAATTTAGGCAGACAGCGATTTAAATACTTTCAGTAGTTGTGCTTGAAAGCTCAGCAAGCTTTTACTGTAAGCTTGACTTAAAGTCTGCAATGAAGCGCGACTGCGATCGTTTAGTAGACAGCAGCGCTGAGCCACAAAATTAAGAATTTTGTGACTCAAGAAAGCAAGCAAATAGGCAGATTTTCAAACTTAAAGCTTAAACAGAAAGCTTTACACTAGCGAATCGAAAATTGTTTGAAGATGCGTCTAAAGCGGGCAATAAAAGCATTTTGTTGTCTTTCCAAAAAGGAAAACACATATCTTAAGTCAAAAAGTGAAAGTTAACAATGAACTTTCAATAGGTTTCACTGTCAATGGGAAGAATCGAGGGACTCTACTGGCCCGGTGCCGGACAGAGCGTATGTCTGTCTGTCCGATGCGTTGAGGTTCTACCAGAAATTAGGCACAAACATTTTCGTATAATATTCAGTGTTGTTTTTGTTCAAAACTTAGGACTTAGGACCGCTAAAACTATTAAGTAACTTCTTAAGTACGGATTGGGTTGTGGCGAAAGCGCCGCACGCAGCTTGATGAGAGCTTTGAAAAAGTTTAGAACGCTGCGACGCTCTGCCGTGCCAAACTCAAGCTGGCTCCACCAGCAACTGGCTGTCATGTTCGTGTGTGTATGTGTGCGTGTGTTGGGGGCGTGTCAGACGTCCAGCTCGGCGTCTTGCAGCGTCGCCCACGCTTTACGAGGTCTTCATTTTCTTGTAGGGATTCAGCACCATGGCGCTGCCGGCGTTCGGTTGCCCCTGCGCAGCGGCCATCTGGGCCATGGTCTGCGCCATGCTGGACATTCCAGCACCGGCCGGCATTGTGCCGGGCATGGCGCCCATTGTTGCGAAGGGGTAGGCGGCCGCTGTGGCGGGCATCATGCCCGGATAGAAGAAGCCCTGCTGCTGCATGGCCGCGTACTGCGGATTGGCGATCTGCATCGCCTGCGGACGCATCATGGTCGCTGCCTGTCCGGCGCCACCGTGTGTCGCCTGCATGTAGCCGCCAGCCGAGGCGGGCCGCTGTAGCAGAGCGGCGCTGGCACCGCCCGGCGTCGATGTGTGCATGGGCGTGCCGACCGGCGTTGACATGCCCGAACTGGGCAGCGAGCCGTAGGAGCGCATTTGTGCGGCTGCAGCAGCCGCTGCGGCGGCGGCGTGTTGCGCCTGCGCGTGTGCCGCATGCTGAGCGACCGCTTGCGCCTGCTGCGCCTGTGCCTGCTGCAACAGTGCGGCATGGTGCGCCATGGCGGCCGAGGCCGAGGACTGCGGTGGCGCCATGCCGTACGCCTTGTTCAGCGACATGCCGGTGTAGGCGGCTGCGGTGAGCGGTTTGCCGCTGAGCGGATTGTTCGCGGCTGCGGCCATTTTGACCGCGTTCGCATAGTTCTTCTGGGCCATTTCCTTGGCGAGTGTGGCCGCATCGGTGGTGGTGTAGTAGCCGCCGGTCATGCTTGGCGCATTGGCACTGCTGTAGACGCCGTAGCTGTAGGAGGGCGTGGCGGCGATGCTGTTCGGAGCCGAGACGCTCGAGGCGTACGAATAGGAGGGCGCCGAGTGCGCCTGCGAGGTGTGCTGTGCCGCTGTGCTGGCGGGCGCTGCATAGCCGTGCGATGCCAAAAGGTTGGCGTACGAGTTGGCGGCGGCCGCTGCGTTCGCGCCGTACGGATTGTAGAGGCGCAGCATGTTCTGCTGTGCCTGATAGGCGTTGGTCACCACCGACGATGATGTGGCGCCGGCGCCGGACGATGCGTAGGACACCGGCGCAGACGTGTGGGCAGCGGCTGGCGCGGGAGTGGGCAGTATGCCCACGCCGGCAGTGTGTGCGCTGTGGCCGTTGATGTGCGCGGCCGGTGGTGTGGGAGTGGCGCTGTCGCCGTTTAGAGTGGCTTCGCTGCCGTTAATGGTCGCATTCGCTTCGTAAGAATTAATTGTAGTGACGCTTTGGCGGCGGTGGCTCGGAGCCGGCGACGGTATGCCGCCATTCGAGTCGCTGCTGTCATTGGGACAGCTGTCGGCATGCAGTGACTTAACCGGCGAGAGGGAACTGACAACTGTGGCTGCGGTGTCGGCGAGAGCGGTGGCGTTGTCGCTGTCGCCGTCCGTTTCTGCGTTGGCAACGCTGTGCGTGTTAGTGGTTGCGGTGCTCATGGGGTTAGTGCTATTATTGTTGTTGTTGTGATTGCTGCTATGACTACTGTCGTTGCTGTCATTGCCGCTGGCGGCGGCATTCAAATGGCTGTTATTACTGTTGTTGTTGTGCATGGTGTTCTCTACTAGACTACTATTGTTATTGTTGTTGTTGTTGTAATTATTACTGTTATTAGTGCTACTCAATGCAACCGGGACGGCTGTGGCAGCGTTAGTAGTGCAAGCGTCTGCTGCTGTGTTAGCGGTACTGAGAGCACTGAGCAAAGGAGTTGTTGCTGTTGTTGTTGTTGTTGTAGCTAACTTAATACTATTATTCAAATTATTATTAACATACAATAGATTATTATTGTTGTTGTTGGTGTTGGCATTGCTGTTGCCATTGCTGTTGCCATTGTTGCTGCTGTTACTGCTGTTGCTATCGCTGTTGTGGTTGTTGTTGTTGTTGTTGTTGCTATGATACGACAAATACGCCGACGAGCTGTTGCTACCGTTACTACTAGCCTGCACATTACTACTACTATTCGTCAAGTGATAATTACTACTGATTGCGGTCAAATTAGTGATCGAGCCGGCAGACGTGTACGGGGACGATTGGGAGGCGGAGGCGGACGAGGTGGAGGACGATGAGGGGACGGTGGCTGAGGACGAGGCGGGTATGTACAGGGCGCTATTGCTAAGGTGTTGTTGGTAGTTGTGATAGTTGGCCATGGCCACATTGGATAATGGAGTGGACATGGATGTTTGTTGTTGTTGTGGTTGTAGTTGTTGTGGTGGTGGAGGTGGTAGTAATAATTGTTGCTGTTGTTGTTGTTGTTGTTGTGATGTGGTATTAGCACTCATTGTGGCCGCATGCGCGGCAGCGGCCGCCGCATGAGCAGCGGCAGCGGCGGCCATTGTTGTTGTTGTACAATTCATAGCAGTAGTAGTAGTAGTGGTAGTAGTACTTGTGGTATTTTGAGATTGGTACTCACATGACACTGGCACGAACGGCTGCTGCAGTTGCATCAGCTGCTGGTAGGTGGTCGCACCGGGCTGATACACTGGAATGCCGGACTTTTCGGCGGCGGGACGCTTGTACGGTACCATGCCGGAGAAAGCCTACGCGCGACGAAAGAGAGGAATAGACAAGCAGAAAAGGACAAATTAGAGCGGGAAATTAAAAATGTAAAAAGAGATAATTTAAAAATGTTGATAAAACTAGGAGCTGACTAGCTTAGGAGCTGACTAAACTATTTGTGTGTAAGCTTAATACGTCAACGTTAACTGCGCAACTGTGCGTGTGTGCATGTGTGTGTGTGTGTGCGCGCATTAAAAATTAACATACAGCAAGGACTTTTAAGCTTTTAAGCATCGCCAAGTTTAAGCAATGAATTTGTAGCACAAACTGCATTGAAAGCATAAATAAATAAAATAAAATGAAATGAAAATAATTTGAATGAAATGCAGTAAACAGTTTGGCGTTGTGCAAAAAAACGGCATAGGAGTTTTCTGTTCGATGGTGAAGGGGCCTTTGAAATGTTATTTCAATTAAATATGAACATGAATAAAAATATATTCACTATAATGGTACAAACAGAATCAAACCGCTTAACCATAGTTGTCGGGCAGAGCGATGTAGTCGGACAAAGTTCATCTTAACCCTTTCGCTATTTTGTTGCCATATGGCAACATGCTACTTCGTGGGCGTCTGCAGCCTCTATGGTTGCAAGTATACATTTTTTTGTTGGTCCTTAGAATAGTTTGAAGTTTTAGGAAAAATACGAAATTAATAAACTGAATATTTAAGTTTAAAGAAGAGAAGTATACACGTTTTTTTTAATGGTATATCTTGACATAGTAAAGGAAGAAGAAGCAGAAAAATTAGAGAACTTTTTAATTTGACGTTTTCCTTCAATTAAGATACTTTTTTTTTAATTTTGGCTGAAGTAAATGAAAAAATATTCAAATTTTCGTTATGCGTAAAAAGTTTTATGTTTAAGTAATTATTACATCCACAACGATGTGGTTGGTCTCATAGAAAAAAACTCTAAAATACAGGGTCCGAGTATAAAAATAAAAAAAATTTTATGGAATGTTGCTAATATAACCACATAGAAGCCTGAGACGTAAAATATAAAATTTTAACTTTCCCCAGTAAAAACCTGTAGCGTAAGGGTTAAAATTTCGACCATAAAATTTCCGATCTAGACTCGAATGGAAATTGGATGCTACCCCTTCAAGCAGTAATGTCCATATGTACTTACAGATCCCAGTTGCTTTGCAGTATGGACTGTGGTATTTACTTAACCCTTTCGACCCCAAAGTTGCCTGAGAGCAACTTCACCTATTTGTCATCTTATAGCAAAAGCTACGATTGACTTATGGGTTTAATTTAAGTAGGCACCAACAAATTAATATTTTTAAAAGTGAATTAAAAGCAAACTCCAAAAATTTTACTGTTGCCCCCAAAATAATTTCCAATAATTTGCGGCGATATCAGGGAAAGTCTGTGTTCTAATTGAAGTCTACGAATTGGACGCGTTTGATCAAAACCCTGCTTTTTAATAATGGTTAAATAAAATCAAAAAGTGATAATTTTACAAAATTCCATAAATATTAGATAATTTTTCTGTAATTAAAAAATATTGATACAAAATTTATTCAACCCGTTTTAAGCTAAACTTGTTCAAAAGTAAACTAGCTCTGGAACTCTAACAAAGAGGCGTGGCGACTTCAAATGTTGTGTGCACACTTCTTAGGCGAGTGTTTCATGATTTAAAAACCAAAAAGTAATATCGAGACACAGGGTGAAATTCGGGGTCGAGAGGGTTAATAGAATTTAATCTTAATTTGAGGCCCCAGCTAAGGGTACACGGGATATTGGCTTGAAGAATCAATCAACTCGTAGGGTTCTAGATGCAGTTCTAATAGCATCAAAGAATGTTCTGAGCTGCAGCAAATTTTTCAACGAGACTGCCAGGCAGCTTCAATTCACCTATGCTGAATTTAAAGACTTAACCCATTTTCGGCCGCTGGTCGATTTTTCGACCAGCCACTTTGAAGGAGAGTAGCTCTGCACTTAGACATTATATCTGTGAACTTTTGATGCATAAAATAGCTTTGGTCTTTTGGTAACCCCTCGAAATAAAAATTTTTTTTAAAAAAGATAAATTTAGAGATGTTGGCAAAGGCACGAAAAAAAGCATTTTTTTAGTCATATTTTGAATATTCTGAAAAATATATAACCTTTTCAAATTATTGATTTATTATTGATTATTTACGAAGCCTAAAGACCAAATTACCGCAATCAATTGATATCCATAAAATTATGAAAATATTTTTACCTCTCAGCACCGCGTACTTTTCAGTGGTCGAAAAATCGAAAATTGGCCAGAAGTCGCCATGTATGTACATATGTAAGCCAACAATTGTTTGTTTTCATGCTTGATTATTATTTGACCAAAATTATATACATATATATTTGTTTTTATTTGAAATAAAATTTTTATTAATTTATAAAAAAAATAATTTAAAAAAAAAACACAAAAAAAATCCAAAAATATTCTTGATTAAGGTCCTAAATGTAAGTCCTTAAAAGGAATTAAAAAAATATTGGCTATTTCTGGTAGCGGCAGAAAATGGGTTAAGAACATAGAGAATTGTAGAGCAGTCGAGCTTGCTCGGCAGTGTATGACGAAGAAGTTACATCATCACATAGCAAAGCTGGGTAACTCTTTTTGAACATCCAAGCATCATCTCGTACAGCCTCCATACAACAAACTAACCTAAGAAGGGCTGAACAACGGAGTTGGCATCCCGCCAAATGTGGCCAACCTTAAACTTCCATCATTCTAGAAAAAACGGACCAAATGAGAACCATTATTGATGCTCTTACCGGTCAGTGTGTAATTGGCAGTTAAGCCAGAAGGATGGATTTGATTTCAGATGGCTTCTGTAGTAGCTGTATGGATGAGGAAGAGAACGAGAATGAACTTAAACTTCATTTGTCATTTATCTGAATTTATCCTTCATTATCTAAAAGAAGAAATACTTCTTCAAATTTTCGAAGAAGAAGTTGCCTATTCTTCGACAATTTGGGGGATCTAGCCAATATGACTATTCACAGTTTCCCACTTTTCGTGCGCACCTCAAACTGGTTCAATGAGTGAGCGGACTTAAGTTAATCGAACTTATGGTAATTGTAACTTGCGGTTTCACATTGGGCTTTTATGTTCTAAGAGGGCTTCCTGTCTAGCAACCTACTCTGAAGATATGTACTTATGTACATATATGCATGTTAAGACGAACCTATGCATCTACGGGTTAAATTTAACAGCGCACTTTTGTCGTAAGAAATCCATCGAACGATTTGATTATGTTTGTACCATGAGGCCCGTTTTTACATCGAAAATTTTTCATCGAACAGTAAACATCCTAAGAATTTGCAATTAAAACCAAAAATGCATTCACTGTGGACATAATTAAATTTATAAACTTTATCTCGGTGCCGTGAATTTTCCGCTTATAAGCACCGCATTTTGTGCATTTTCATGGTTGCTCATATCCGGGAAATCTATGTGTAATATATCTATCTATCTATAAGAATTTTGTAATTTTTCTCGTAATACTTAAAAAAACTTTTAATATTAATAAGTATTTTTTATTTATTTATTATTTTTAATTACAATTAAAATTATAATTACAAAAAAAAAGCACTAGCTGCCAGGGCTATCGGCTTATTAATAAGTATTATTTATTGAATTTAATATTAATATTTTCTAAATTTTTTTTTCAATTTAATATCAATATTTTCCAATATATTTTTTTTAATTTTAAAACTTCAGCAATGTGAATAAAGCTTTACATATTTATTTTTAATTATTTTTTAAGCACATCATTAAAGCATAGTAGAAAAAAATCATAAAGTGGTTTTTAAATGCTGGTTTTTTTCATAAAAAGCCTTTAGCGAACGTTTTTTGAAGTATTTTATGTTAAGCATTTTTAAAAATGTGTTTTAATTACTAAAAATATGATTGCCTGGACAAGAATAGTTCTTAAGCAGGCCACACACGTTTCAAATGGTCAAATAGTTATAAATAAATTTAATCCCATAAAAATGTACGCAAGCACTAAGCAGAACTTCGTGTCTATTGAACTAAATTCCAGTTAAATATAAAATTTAAACAAATAGTACTAGAATTTTAGGCAATTAATCACAATGACAACGAAGATCGTTTCGTGTCATTTCAATGCCTCAAGTGGTGATCAAGAATTTTAGTCCAAGTGTAGTTAACTTAATCAAGTTTAATCAAAAGGAAAACTTTGAGTGCATTAAATAGTTCAAATGATTATAGAATTTACTGAAAGTGTAATTAAGTTAGTTATAGCGATCAATCACAATTACATTCAATCACAATGACAACGAACATAATTTACCGTTCATTTAACGATTCAAATAACTCTGAATTTAGTCAAATTCTTATTATTATCGTAGTCATTTTATTCACAAGAATGTCGAATAGAATTATGTTTCATAAAATTATTTAATAATTAAGTTTAATCAATCATTAATCAAACGGAGAACTTTTGATTTTGTAATCCTTTGAAGAATTAAATACTTCAAATGATAACAAAATTTATTCAATTGTAATTAAATTAGTTCATCAAATAAAATAGAGAACTTAGCGGTTATTAAAAATTTGGCCAAATTGTGGTTAAATCGTAGAAAGTTTTATTACAAGGACAACTAATAGAATTTTGTACAATCAAATGCCTCAAGCGAGCATAAAATGTAGTAAAAATAATTAATTAATAATCAATATTAATAAAATAGAGAAGATTTTTTAATCATTTGAACAGTTAAATAGTTTAAATGATAACAAAATTTAGTCAATTGAAATTAAATTAGTAAATTAAAAAGGAGTACTTAGGGTTTATTCGAAATTGAGCCAACTTGTATTTAAATCGTAGTAAGATTAGTCACAAGGACAACTAATAGAATATTGTGTCAATAAAATGCCCAAGTGATTATAAAATGTAGTAAAATTAATTAATTATTAATCAAGTTTAATCAAACGAAAAACTTTAAGTTTAGTCAATTATTGAAATGATTACAAAACGTACTTAAATTTTAATTAATTAAATTGTAATTAATTAATTACAGCTAGATCAATGAAAATGAAAACGAAGAAAGTTTCGTGTAGATTTAACGATTCAAAGATTTGTAAATCTAGTCAAATTCAGTTTGCCAGTTTAATAAAAACATAACGAAAAGAATTATGTGTCAATTCAATGCCTCAATGTGATCATAAAATTTAGTGAAAATTTAATTGAATTAGACTCAGTTTAATCACAAGAAGATTGTGCGTAAAATTAATTATTTAAATTATGAAAATATTCAAATATTCATAATTGTATTTAAATCAGAGTAAATGCAATCACTATGACAACAACGAGAATTTTGTGTACATTTAATGACACGAAGATCACTGAAATTAGTCCAGTTGTAATTAAGTAACGGTTATGAATTACAAGGGCGATGGGAAGAAATTCGTATACATTCAATGCCTCAAATAATTATAAAATGGTGTCAAATTTTTATTAAATTTAATCACAAAAAGAATGTTGGGTCTATTTATTTAAAAGATTTTATATATATATATATATTATTTAAAAAATTGATTAAATAAAAAAATTTGTTGAGTTCTAAATTACAATTTGACAAAATTTTATTTAATTCAGTTGAATCATAAGCAGAATTTGGAGTCTATTCAGTCATTGAATTGATTATGATTAAGTGATTTAGTTAAAGTTGCAAATAATTGTTGTCAAAGTGAAATCCAATAAAGTTAGGATTCAGTTTAATCATAAGCAGAATTTTGAATCTATTCAGCTGTTTAAATAATTATTAGGTAATTAAGTGATTTAGTTAAAATTGCTAATAAAGGTTTAAAATTAGTTAAATGTTAGAAATGTTGGTTCAGACGCTGAGAGTAATTATGTGGCTATTCAATGCTTTAAATAATCACCTTTAATAAAATATAATTAAGTTGTAGTCAGAATTCAGTATTAATTTAATACATTAAATTATTTAACAATTTAAATATTAATTAAATTGTAGTCACTTTAATTCAAAGTATGGTTCATTTTGCTTGTTCATTTAATGCTTCAAAATTATTACAAAATTTAGTTAGTTAGTATTTAAATTTTACGTAATTTAATCAAAAGCACGAAAAAGAATGTTTCATGTCAATTCAATGCTTCAAATGGTCATAAAATTTACTCAAATTGTAATTCAATGCGATAAAAATCATCAAAAAACTGAACTGAATTTGGTATCCACTCAATAATTGATTAAAGATTAGCATTGATTGATTGATTGTTGACTCCGAGTTGTTGCAGTTGTTGACTCAATTGAAACGTTGTTGAAACGTGATGACCACTTTGCTACTCGCGAGTAACATAATGGCCATCACTGTTTTAGAATGCGGCCTGCTTTGACATTGACTTCAAAAAAAGCTTTGAAATAGCAAAGCACAGCTTTTAAGCCTCGCGCTACACACAAAAAATCAACAATAATTGTTTTAAACAAAAATTTGTTTTATTTAAATAAAACTTTAAAATGAAGATAACTGTTCTTGGAACCAAATGATCCATGCATGCATAAGAAAAAAAATATTGTTCATTGTTGTTACTATGCCCAAATCATCCATAATGCGATTCGCAATTTAAATGCGAAATTCAATTAACAATCTTCAAGTAAATAAGGCAAAAAATTAGGCAATTAATTGCGAATAAGAGGAATTAATGTACATAAAATGCAGTTTTAGTACTTACGAAATTTTCATAGTAAAATGAACCAACCGTTTTAACATCCATCTAAGCGCATTGCCCATTCAACACATTTTCGAAACACAAACACAAACACAATGTCGATGTGAATGTGGATGCGGATGCGATTTGGTGGATGCATTTCGACATTCGACAATTCCGCCGTTGTCATTAGCGGTGGTTTGCGTTGTATTGGTAGCAAATTGTTGTTGTAGTAGTAGTAGTAGTAGTAGGTGGTGGTGGTGGTGGTGGTGATGGTGGTGGAGGTTGTGGTTGTGGTGGTAATTAGGTGGCAGGTGGTGATGATTGTTGAGGTTAGTAGCGTAATTTATCATTTTGTTGTAGAAGTAGTTGTTGTTGTTGTTGGTGATGGAAGTAGTGGTAAACGCAAACATTGACACGCGACAAAACACACGTCGCAACATATAAGAATTCCACAAACGTAAGAAACGAAACGAAAAAATGGAAGAAAGTAGACAAAATACAGAAAATTAGTAGTGAATTTTTTTAGATTTTGAAAGTTTCTTTTCAATAATGCAAATTTGTATGCATTTATTTTTGTTTTACTAGCTTACACTAAAATTAATGGGTGTATTGAGCCGACATGGGAGTGATTAATGGGATTTTAGTTTCATTAAATATTTGAAATTATTCAAATCATAGTTGACTGGTGCATTGAAGTGAAACAATTCAAGTAAATTGATTTTAACAATTAATAATTAATTGAAATTAAAAATATGTTTGAAAAATTAAGAAAAACGAATGAACTAACTCACTTCATTAGTTAGAGATTCTAGTTGCAATGGTTTAATGGCATTGAAGTGATTACATTTTAACACATCATTAATTCTGTGTTTAATTCAAATGAGTAGAAATAATTTTAAGTTATGATAATTAAATACTCTGTCAAGTAATAAATTCAAGAGCAATGTTTTCAATTAAAGAAAGACATTCAAAATTAATTACTCAATGGTAAAGTCATTAGAATTTATAAACTTGAATTCATATTTAAATGTCACACGAATGGCAGAATTTAATTTAATCAATTAAGTTAAATTGAAATGCATATCGCAATTATTTCAAATTAAATGCTATTAGCATTCACAAGAGTTAATTGATTACTAGTTGATTATGACCTAAATGGCAGAGTTTAATTGAATTGTTGTAATTTAATTTTCTTTACCACTCATAAGAACGAAATCAATGCAGTTAACTATGCAGTTTAATTAATTTGTTCAAATATTTCAAATTCATTCAATCACGTTTATGAAATCAGTGCTAGTTGAATATCACGTTAATCATATAGTTTCATTGATTTGTTCAATTATTTCAAATAAAATATCTTTAGCATTCATAAGACTAAATTCAATGCTAGTCAAATATCACGTTTGTGGTACCATTTAATTAATTTTCTAAATTTTTCAAATTAGTTATCTTTATTTTTCGTTATTATGAAATCAATGCTAGCTGAATATAATGTTAAAAGTGCCGTTTAATTCATTTGTTTCATCGTGCATTCATGAAAATGAATGGAATTGTTCAATTATTTGAACTAATTTATATTCAATGCTAGTCGAATATTATGATAATGGTGCAACTGAATTTATTTGTTCAATTATTTCAAATTTAATATTTTTACCATTTATGAAAAATAATTCAATGCTAGTTAAATGTCATGGCAATGTCTAGTTCAATTAATTTGTTCAATTATTCATATACAATGCTATGTGAATATCACGTTAATGGTGCTGTTAGATTGATTGTTAAAAAACATGTTTAGCATTCATGATAACGAATTCAATGCTAGATGAATATCACGATAATGGTGGAGTTTATTGAAATTAATAAGAAAACACTGACAACTTTTAGCTGATATAATTCGTTATCAATTGATTAAAAATACTTCCAAGCTTTTCATTGTAAATTGCTCAATTCAATTGTTTAATCAATAGTTATTTTCAGTATTTGGCATTATCTAGAATACAATTCCAAAACAAAATTTCTAATATAATATTGAATTCATTTGAGTTTAGTCGAATTAATTAAAAATCAATTGATAATTATCTATTATTTTAAATTTTTGTCATAGAGAATACTACCTATTTATGTGGCCATGTAAATCATTTTAATTGAATTTAATTAAATAAATAATTTAATACATATATTAATTGCAATTAATTTAATTGCAGTATTTCAACTAATTGCAATTCATTAATAAGGTTTAATCAATTATTCATGTGATATTAATAATCAATTAAAAAAATAATAATTCTATCAATTGCAGCAATACAATTTATTTCAATTAATTGTATTTATTTGATTTAATTTCATAATTATATTGCAAAAAATTAAATTATTTAATTGCATTTCAATTAATTCCTTATCAATTAATTAGTCCCATGTCAGCTATTTCGTTTATGGTTATGTACTGGTTAACATAATGAAAATAAAAAAGAAATTAAATAAATATTTTATAATTTATTTGTAATTATATATACTGTAGTAGGTGTAGTTGTTGTTGTAGGCTTGTAGGACTTGGACTAGTGACCGACAATTTTCATATTGCTGTGCAGCAAAGTTAGGTTAAGTAGAGAGCGCGGAAAATTAAGCTGTGGCAAGCAAATTAAAAAAAGTTTTTAAACAAAAGCTCGTTGCAATTAAAAACCACTTTTGCAAAGCTTAAAAGCTTTTAGGAAACGGCATGCAATTTGGCGCAAAATTAAATAAAAATAAAAGCTTATGCGATGCTTGCAATTTGAGCGTTCAACGCATAAAATTATTTGCAGTGTTTTGCGTTTTGGCAGCTTAAAGCTTTCAGCACTTAATGGCTTTCGTTATAAAATTTCTGGATACAATTTGCACGAAACTTTAAGTGAACTGTGCCACTGGGTTTCCAATGCATTGAACACCAACTATGTACGTTGGCCTTCAGCTGTTTGGTGGCGGGGGCGAGGGCGTAAAAGCCATTTGCGACTTTACTAATTTCATTTACCCAAATGTGGGCTATTAGTTAAGTACATATTGGCATTGGCATTGTCATTATAGTAATTCTAATCAACACTGCAGTGCACCGCATTTGGTGATTCATCACGCAGGTTAACATCATCGACTTTTGTCCCTTTCACCTGATAGTTGTTACGTGTGCGGCTATTTTGAGAATGCGAGGAGGTGTGAGGCGGCGGTTGGGAGTGGGACAGGGTTCTGTGTTAGTTGGGGAGCAATATTTGTAATAAAATGCTGATCGATTAGCTGATTCAGCTAAGAAGTTGATTGATGTACTCGTCGCTGCAATGTTTACATAAATTCCCACACACACAAAGAGAACACACACGTATGCTTGAATGTGATGTGTATGTCTGTGTGTACTCGGACAGTGGCCCCGCACTATTGTGTGCCATCATTAAATTCGTATTACGATATTTTTTTTTGGTGGTTTATTTTCTGTGCAGGACGAAGTAATTGTTTACATAATTGTGGAACATTTGTTTTTTGTTTATTTGGGAAGATGAACACAATTTAAAAGAGATAAATTGTTATGAACTCACTTAGATGGGTGACATGTGTGGACAATGGCGCTTTAATGCCTAATTTTAGTGTCAGCCATAAAAAAACGAATTTTTTATCAGTTTAATATTAACTTATTTTAAGAGGAAATCGGAGATTAGAGGAGAGCTTTATTTAAGCCATTTCCATTGCTTTATGAACCTTACAGGCATGATTGCATTTTATTTAAAAAACAAAAGTGAAATCAATTCACATTGAAAGCTAATTTGAATTGATTTCACATTGAAATCTAGTCTAGACTAGACTAGACTAGACTAGACTAGACTAGACTAGACTAGTCTAGTCTAGTCTAGTCTAGTCTAGTCTAGTCTAGTCTAGTCTAGTCTAGTCTAGTCCTAGTCTAGTCTAGTCTAGTCTAGTCTAGTCTAGTCTAGTCTAGTCTAGTCTAGTCCTAGTCTAGTCTAGTCTAGTCTAGTCTAGTCTAGTCTAGTCCTAGTCTAGTCTAGTCTAGTCTAGTCTAGTCTAGTCTAGTCTAGTCTAGTCTAGTCTAGTCTAGTCTAGTCTAGTCTAGTCTAGTCTAGTCTAGTCTAGTCTAGTCTAGTCTAGTCTAGTCTAGTCTAGTCTAGTCTAGTCTAGTCTAGTCTAGTCTAGTCTAGTCTAGTCTAGTCTAGTCTAGTCTAGTCTAGTCTAGTCTATAGTCTAATCTAGTCTAATCTAGTCTAGTCTAGTCTAGTCTAGTCTAGTCTAGTCTAGTCTAGTCTAGTCTAGTCTAGTCTAGTCTAGTCTAGTCTAGTCTAGTCTAGTCTAGTCTAGTCTAGTCTAGTCTAGTCTAGTCTAGTCTAGTCTAGTCTAGTCTAGTCTAGTCTATAGTCTAATCTAGTCTAATCTAGTCTAGTCTAGTCTAGTCTAGTCTAGTCTAGTCTAGTCTAGTCTAGTCTAGTCTAGTCTAGTCTAGTCTAGTCTAGTCTAGTCTAGTCTAGTCTAGTCTAGTCTAGTCTAGTCTAGTCTAGTCTAGTCTAGTCTAGTCTAGTCTAGTCTAGTCTAGTCTAGTCTAGTCTAGTCTAGTCTAGTCTAGTCTAGTCTAGTCTAGTCTAGTCTAGTCTAGTCTAGTCTAGTCTAGTCTAGTCTAGTCTAGTCTAGTCTAGTCTAGTCTAGTCTAGTCTAGTCTAGTCTAGTCTAGTCTAGTCTAGTCTAGTCTAGTCTAGTCTAGTCTAGTCTAGTCTAGTCTAGTCTAGTCTAGTCTAGTCTAATCTAATCTAGTATGTCAAACGAACTACAGTTGCGGTCAAATCTTATAACGCTTGAAAGCTGGTTTTTAAAGACGATTTGGAAGAGCCCAAGACAACAAAACTCTTATATTGGAAACCAATAAAAGTGGTATGTGTTTCGACCGAAGAAGCCTTAGATGGCCGTCTGTAGTTACAATATGTCGTGCAAACTTCAGAACATGTCTACAAGATCAAATCTTGTTGAGTTTGTTATGAAATGTTTGTCTCTGTTTAGACTGGGGAAGTCCAAGGTGGTAGCTTTTAATAAAAATTTCATGTGAACTTTACACATAATAAAAACTAGTGGAGTTTTGAAAAAAGAAGGTACTAAAGAAGGGAACATAGCTACACATAGTGTAAGCTTTCACGTGTAGAAGTTTGCTATGTTAGGACACGTGTTCAAGAAAACATTGATGTATGGATATTCTGATTTAAAGCACTGATCGATCTAATGTAAAATGTATTTACTAGGGAAGAAGATGGATAATTTGGACAGTTGTCGAATTAATTTGATAATTAAAAAAGATCGAGGACGAGGAGACTTGAACAGGTGACAACAGAATGGCTACTTTAGTGCTTATACTACCTGTTCAAAAATTATTAAACGCTTCTCATAATTCATATCTTTTTGTTCTTTAGTACTTTAAGCACTTCAATTGTTTGGTTGTTCAATGGCCTTAAATTTCGTTTTTAGTCGATGGTATTTTTTGTAAAACAGTTTGTAGAATATTTTAATACTGGACAAATAATTCTAAATTATATAAAGACATATTGTTTCACTTGAATCAAAATGAAATGGACCACAATTATTTTAGGAAGATTTGAATTTGAATTTGAAAATTTTAATTGTTGTAACTCATACTAATGGGTTCAGTGAGTTTGATGTGGTAAACATACATTATCGATCGATCGGTCCAGAGACTAAGGACTAGGTTTGGGCTATCTGAAGTCATCAAATATGGTTAAGTCTGGCTGCAAAGTTTTGTATTTAATCAGTGGCATAGCTTGAGTTATATTTAGCTTTCTTTCTACCATAAGTTTAACACTAGAATGAGCGACCAATTCAAATTTTCTTAAAAATGATCGTAAGATATGATGTTTCAAAGTAGAGTGAACAATTTTTCAATATTATTTGAAGTATTTGTATTGAACTCATTTGCTATGACTTTTGCGGGCTTTTGCATAAATTGTATTTTGTACATTTTGGAGACTTTTTAGTTTTATATTAAAAACTTAATTGAAAAGAGTTTTTATTACCAAATACGAGTTTCAGTTTCAATTGAATGTGTCATGGGACACCAGTGTCCCTGCAGCAGCAAAAGGCTTCATTTGATAAAAGTCAAAGAAGATTTTCTTTCAGAAAGCAATGCAATAAAATAATAAAAATCCCAATTGAATCATTTTGAATGCCTTGGGCATTCTAGTGTTAAGTGAGATGCGATTTGCTTCGTAAGCCGCGCATTAAGAATCTGAAAGCGTGCAAAGCATTTGGCATTAGGCGGCAGAAGCTTTTATGTATCTTTTGGCTTTCACAACACAACCGAACGCATGCAAATATGTAAAGCTTTCTCACTGCAGTGCAAACAAAATTTTACATAAATTATGAATATTGAGAATTTTGTTTGGCAAAAGAATTTGAATTACTGCAAAAAAATTTGGAAAAAAACAAATGTTTAAAAAAAAATTATTCATAAATAATAGAAAACAATTAAAATTTAGCAAAAGATGGAAATGATGGAAAAGCTTTAAAAACTTGAACTGAAATGAACTGAAATGCTGGCAAACGAGTTGTAATTTGTAAATTGTAATAAAGAAAAACTAAGAAACGCAAAATGGCATAAAACACAAATGAACAAACACAACGGCAAAGAATGAACGCAACAGTAATTTCGATAACGTAAGAAAAGTAAATTTAAACGAGAAAAAAAAATATTGAAAAATTTTAAATTGAAATTGAAAAATTAGGCAAATACCAGTTGAAACATGTCGTTTTCCGCGGCACGTTTCTTGCCCACTTCCAGTGGATGCTGGCCGATGGCAACGGCAGCGGCGGCGGCGGCGGCGGCGGCAGTCGATGGTGACGGTGCCTGGTGGGCGGCACCGGTGGGTGTCGGGATGGTGGTTGGATGGTGTTGATGTTGTTGATGTTGATGTGGTGTCAGTGTTGCGGCGGAAACGGAAACGGGTGCATTCTAGGTGGTAGTGACGGTAGTGATGGTAGCGGTGCAGTGGATTGTTGTTATAGTTGTTTTTGTTGTTGTTGGCGTTCGTGTGCGTTCGTAATGTTGTGTGTGCAGTTGTGTGTGCGTGCGTGTGTTTGTGTGAGCGCATTTGTGTTGTGCAATTTCGTGGATTTATTTATTGATTTAATTTTTTTGTTTTTTTTTTAATTTATTTTTCGTGCATATAAAATGATTGTTACAAAGTCGTTAGTGTTGTTGTTGTTGTTATTGTTGTTTTTAATTTGGTGTTAATGCAATTTCACGGTTGATTTGTAGTTGTTGCATGAATCCAATATCACAACAATAACAATAACAATGACAATCAATTAATTTGGTCAATGCGCGTTGAGTTATTTTTTTGTATATTTATGGTTGTAATTTTTTTATTTGTATTTTGTTTATTGCACAATGCATTCATTTCAATTGATTGTTGTTTTCATTTAAAAATTTTCATATAGATTTAAGGAAGTAAATTGTGCGTTTCGAGTGCAGTGGTTTGTGTTTTCATATTTGCACAAATTACGTGTAAAATATGTCATTACAAATTGCATTAAGTAATATACAAAGAAGAAGAAGAAGCAGCAATTAAGCAATTAATTTAGTACATATGCGAGTACATTTTACATGATTTCGATTCGTTGTTTTGTAGAGATTCCAATTTTGTTTATCATTCCAATTTTTTGTTTTTTTTAATAATTTTTGTTGTAGTAATTAAAAAAGCAATAGTAAGATTAAAAAGTTAATTTCATTGTGTTTCAACCATTTTTTATTTTTTTTATTTTCAATGATTTAGTGTGTGCGTTTGTGCATTTGTGTGTGTATTGGTGTGATTGTGTGCGTGTTTTGATTTTGTATTTTTGTAGACCATCCATCGAAGCATACAAAGAGGCGCGCGTACAGGCGAACAGGTTGGAAATAAAGAGTACGAAAAAATGAAAAATAAAAAAGAAAAAAATTTGTTGTACATTTTTGTCAAATTTATTATGGCTTGTGTGTGTTTGTGTGTGTGTACGAGTATGTGTGTGTTTTGGGTTGTGTTTTAGTTTTTTTAATTTAAAGCAAATAAGTGTTGCTTTTTAAGAGTACACAATTTTGTTTACATACAATAAAAAGTTATAAAAACAGTGTTGCCAGCATGGAATAGATTTTCTAAAAATTATTTTGTTTCAAGCGCTAACACCCAAACAAATTGCAATTCGAGTTTGCATGCATGCGTTGAGGGGTTACACACACTTCAGTGGCTTAAAATAGTTAAATAATTATTTAATAATTTTAATTGAAATAACTTAAGAGTCAGAGTTGTAGTCTCTGGCTTTAAATAGCTAAATTTATGACTATCTTAATAAAGAAAATTTTATTTTTTTATAAATACAATCCAGATTTTTAGTCTTAAACTAGCTTAAGATAGAACAATTTTTAATTATTTAAATAGAGAAATGTTTTGTATACCAAATATGACTAAAATATTTATAATTTTGTCTTTGTTATATCTAATAACGAAACATTAAAACATTTTTCTTATTAATATTCACTACTTTCCTAAAAATTTGCGAGTACTTAGAACTCCGAAAAGTTTGCCTCCGGTTTTGTTAGTAAAGGATCTGAGTCCGAAAGGTTTACCTCCGCAGCCTTTAAAAGCTTCCTTCGGAGAAGTCTCACCTTAACCTTTGGAGAACACACTGGGTCATGTAGACCCATACTTCTACTTAAATCGACAATACCTGTTTCAGAATGTGATTTTTCCGAATTTTTTTTAGTAGTGTTATAATACAAACTTTAGAGGTATCTATAACATTTTTAAATTGTTCAAACAATGTCCAAATTTACAACTCTAACTTTTTTGTTATAGTCGAAAGGTTCAATAGTTGTGGAATTATTGACGATCAAAAGTAAACAGAGCCTAATTGACTCAGTGTGTTAACAATGATTAAAAAAATAGGTGCTAAGTTTGCCTATGTAATGTTACACAAATACTCCATTAAATTAATAACTTAGTCAATTGTTAAAATATTGTCAATGATTTCAGATATATTAGTTGTTGTTGACAAATCCATTAAATCAACTTTCTTTTCTAAGAAGGACTTCAGTTATTCGAACGTAACCAATTATAATCTGAAATTTTCGAAATCCTTAGTTTCTCCAAATATCTAATTTTTAAATTATAAGTTTATCCACACCTCGCTAGTTGAATTGTTTTGGCTTTTTTCAATTATAAAATAACTGTGTTCTGAACACGAATCTGAAATCGGAAATCTAGTTTACTTGATATTTTTACTATTTTTTTTAATATCTTTTTTTTTTACTATTTTTTCAGCTTAATATGATCTAAAGAAACTTTTTTATTTGCAATTATTTGTTTGAAGTAATTAAAAAAAATCAAACAAAACACGTTTAATATATATTTTAAATATTTGATAGAAAGTGAGACACCAAAAAGTATGGAATTTTGTTATTTAAGATTTGTAAATTTATTTAATGAAAAATAATCGAGGAGTTACCTTCTTGCTTAGAAGTAAATAAAAGAGTTAACAAAATGTGCCTTGACTCTGCAAAAAACTATTGAAAGTAGACTAAACCTGACTGACTTGACTGACTATTTGACTGATTTAATCCAATGTTAAAAAACTTTTCTCCGAAGTAAACTGCACAACTACTTTTTTTAATTAATGTGAAAAATCGTGATTATGGGGATTTATGTTGTCATTACCAAATTTGAGAATTATTAATAAATTATTCAATATAAATTAATTCAATTAATTACTTAAATTCTTTAGCATTAGTTACCAGGGCTTTCAACTCTCCTGTATTTATATTAAAATCTAATGTAAATCGCCTGTAGAAAAAATGTTTTATTTTTAGTTATTTTTTGTTAGTTATTTTTAGTTATTTACTAAATTAAATTTTCATTTATAATTATTTAAATAATTATGAGAAATAATTCCCTAATTCCAAATGAAACTACTTGAATCATTCAATTAATAAATTCAATTAATAAGTTATGCGGTTGTAACTAACTAAAATTAATAACTAACTAAATACTGTGATTTAATTTAAATTGATTTTAAAAATATATTTTTAATTTAAATTATAAGCAAATCAATTAGAATATAATTTCTACAGGTAAGCAAATATAAATTTTAATTAACATAATTATTTGAATTTCATTTTTAAAATTGAATTTGTGTAATGAATTAATGAAATTCCAATTATTTAAATTTATAATTTTAATTTTTATTTATTATATTTATAATTTATTTGATTTACATTAGTTTTAAGCAATTGAAAGTTATTTTAATAATTTTAAATAATATTAGGTAAATATTTAATTTAATTTATTAAAAATTTAATATTAGGTAAATATTTAAATTTTGAATTTAAAAAATCCAACTGAATTAATTGAGTAGTCAATTATTTGACTGCCGACCGACAATAATTTTAAATTATTATGCATTATTTAAAGTAATTTAGACATAAGTTTGAATTAATTGTATTGTAAATCAAAAGAAATTTCATTCAGTTAGCGGAATTAATGGATTTATTTAATCAATATTCAATTTGCTTTATAGATATATTCTTTAATTTAATTTAATTTGATAGATTTAAATCTTAGAAATCACTTTATCAATTAATCAATTTACTATTAACTAATTAATGGTTTAAATATTAATAAATAGTAATCATTAATTAGTATTAATCAATTTGTTTATTAGTCAACTAATTGTCTAATTATTATTTATCAAATAATCAACTAATTTTGTTTCGTTTACAGATTTTAATTATATTAATGATCAATTTATCTACTTTAACTATTAACTTCAACTATTTGAAACTAATGAATAATCTTTGACTTCTTTCATCCACTTATTTTCTAATTAATACAATTTCAAACTTATTGAAATTAAATACTTGTAATTATTAAATCTCAATTTGTTTGAGAATATCTGTAATAATAACATTAACTAAATATTTCTAATTATAACAATAACGATTATTATGCAAGTCAAAATATATTCATAAATTATTAATTAGTTTGACTTGCTTTCAATGAAACTAGCTTTTTATTCTCTCATTAAATAAATAATTCACTGACTATTTGACCACTAATATTGATAAGTAATGTAATGTAATGTAATTTAATTAAAATATTAATCATTTTGATTTGATTGAGTTGAAATAATTTGACTTTTTCAGTCACACTCAAGATTAATCATAGTAATTAAATACGTATGTTCAATTATAATAATGATTACCCATGCCGATTTGATTTAATCAAAACATAACTAGCATTTTATATACTAATTAAAAATAAAATCAAGGAATATTTTGACCCACTTTAATTTTTTGCTCACTTAAATAGCTGTTCTGATTTGATAGAATCATTTAAATGTAGTTATACTAACTGTTAGTGTTATACTAACTGCTTTGATTGGATGAAATCAAAATCCAACTATCATTTTATTCAATTGGAAAATCGTTTGCTGTCTACTTTGAGCTATTTTGAGCCACTGTCCATCGATTTCTACTTTGCATAGCTAAATTTGAAACCGTGCAGCTTTTATCAACCAAAGTTATAAATTATAATTGATTTTTCTCATATTTGTTTGTTAATTGTTTCACGCTTGATGCTTGAATTTTCTATCCATGTGGCAACACTGCTTACCAAATTATTATGCAAACTTAAATGTTGTTCAAATCAAGTGTAGATAAGTTGATATAATTGTTAAACTTAAGTTAAAGCTTTAAAGCACACTGAAATACTTAAGTATTTAAGATTTGTACGCAAAAGCTGTTAATTGTTTTTCTTTTTTCAATACTGTAAATAAATGTTAGGCTTAGAAAGTAAAAATTAGTAAGTTAAAATACGCATTCATGAAACGGTTAAAAAATAGGAAAAAAGCTTAAAAAGCTGTATTAAGTATTTTAAATGCTTTTCGGCTTTTAGTGATCTTCGGTAAAAGTTAGTAAAAAGCTTTCTATGCATTGAAAATTATAATAAAAAATCGTACAAGTGTTGAGATTCAACGGTTATGTGAAGCTTAAAAGCTTAACAATTCAGAACTGCGTGAACTTAGAAGCTAACTTATGTACTTAGGACTAATAAATGATGACAAGAGCCTAATGCTGTATACGTAAAGTTGCCTACACTGGAAAAAAATCCAATGTATTAAATGAAAATCAAATTCATGTTAGCAGAGATGAAAGACTTCAGCTCTGCGCGCCGAATACAACAAAATCCTGTATGATGAGGATTTTCAATGCTCATTTCGAATACTTTATACCAATATTTGCTTTAAACCAATTGTTGTTGTTGCTGCTGAAATTTTGTTACCATCATTGTCACACATTCATATTTTTGTTTACTGAAACTGAAACTAAAAATTGTAAACCAACTGAAGAGGCACCAATTTTCAAAGATCGACAAAAGTTTTACATTAAAGTGTTTAAGTCATCGATTGCTTATGTGATAACCAATTGTTTGTTGTTGTTTTTTTTAGTGGGGTGGCCATACCTACCGATGCACCGATGCTGCTAAATAAAAAAAAAATAGTTAAATCAGAAAAAAACCATTCAAGTTTGTAGTCAATCGGAAACGACTTCCCAGCGTAGATTAAAAAAAATTCATTTCCCATTTCGGCTGAAGCAAGTCACTGCTTCAGGTTTGACACGACCCGGCCACCTTTGCGTGCTAATCCATTTAACGCTGCAATTTACCGAAATCAGCAACGCTCCCATCAGTCGACCCACGGCGCTAACGGTCTGTTGGCGTGGCTTTTTATGGCCGTTGTTAAAAATCATTGCACACTTTTAGGCGCTGCCGCATGCGGCCGGTTCAATGTGTATTTTAATGCGTGCTTATGCGGGTTGGTGTGTGTGTGTGTGTTGGTGCATATGTGTGAGTGTATGGATGGGTGTATATGAGTGTGTGTGTGTGGGGGGAGAATTTACATTGACATGGCTTAAAGGTGGTAACCGGTATCTGCCGGCCGGTGAGGTCAGTTGTGACGCTTACGATCGGATTAATTCGTTCCATGGCGCGGCGGTTTGTTTTTTGCGTTTCGTTCATCCGCGCACTTTATGGCAACTTTGCACCCACACACACACACATACACATTGGCGTCGAACAGTGGGCCGATGCACAGCCAACGGCTGCGGCAGCGTGCATTGTCTGAAAATCTGGGGGCTTTTAGTTAATTTTCCGCTTCAGGCGCATTGCTGGCCATCTAATCCATCGCCATTGCTGCCCACGTTCGCGCTCACTGGGCGGCCACAAGTGACAATTATGCCGCCGAGTGTCGAGTCGAGTTCTCTCTGCACGCTTCGACATGTGCCGCGACGTCTGGCAGCGGGGCGCCCCCACTAACCGCAACGGCGTGGCGCGTATGTCCAAAGTGTTACTGCTAAATTTAAATGCCGCCTGTGGCCGCAGACCCCCACAGCAACAACAAAATGTCAAAGATTTCGTTGTTGTTGTTGGTTTTTTGCATTGCGCTTTCGAGTGGAACTTTTGTCTTAATTCGTTCGGCGTATTTGGGTCACTTCCGGCTGCTGTTGACGTTGTTATTGTTTCGATGGTTGTTCATTTGTGCTCGTTGCAAGTGCATCGTGGTTGTTGTTGTTTGTTAGTTTCTATGGCTTACGTGCCTCTTTTTGTGGCAGCTTTTGTTTTATTGATTTCGATGTTTTGTTTAAGTTTGTTTCCGTTTTTTTGCGGAGCGCACTTTGCTGCAATGTAAATGAGAAGGTTCATCTGTTCGCTTGGGCCTGAAATCAATGCAATTAAGCTGATTTAATTTTGTGCTCGAAGTTGCTGTTGAAAATTTACACAAATTGCTTATTAGAAAATTTACTATCTGCCGTTGGTTTTTGAAATTTCAGGTCCTTTGATTGGCAAATTGCTTCAATTACGAACATTTTATGGCACTGAATTGAGTTGCTATGATATAAAATTATAGCACATTTTAGGTGCTCGTGGAACGAATTTTGGAACACTTGGAATGTTTAAGAATAAAAATCTCAACGTTTTCACTGCATTGAAACAATTCCTGTATTATGGTAAACTCTTTGGTTTAGCTATAATTCAAATTTTGCACAAATTTCGCATTCTTAGTGATTGAAATATACTTTATAACTTTATATCCTCTTCACTTCTGGTAACTGTCCACTCATAGTGTCTTACTATAAAAATTATAGCAATTTCTAAGCATAAATTTCGCTTCACTGTTTACTGGAAGACTCTTTTGAATGAGCATAGAGTCTTTCTGGTTTCATATGCACTCCTAGTGACTTACTATAAAAATTATAGCAACCTCTATACAAAAGTTGGTGTCTTATTTTGAAGCGCATGAACGCTCTTGCTTTCTTTAAGCTTTAAATCTCATTTAGGTTGCTGTTTCCTTAATATTTGCCATTATAGCAAGTTTGTACATTATTCATAATGCCACAGCGCACATTTTCTTAGTGATTTTCCATTTCTCTGACTAACAGTGATCTCTGACTAACAGCGAATTAATCCACTCACTCCACCGACGAAAATTCCAGTCACTTTATCACCGAAAATTGTAGCACAGAGACTTTCTATATGAATTATAGCAACGTTTATAGCAGCATTCGTAGAAATAGTGTGAAAACTTTATGGAAGCATACGAAATCACTTATTTTTTCCATTGTTGTGTCGCATATTGAATCATCCAACGTTGCTTACATCCTTGAGCCATAATTTTGGTATTATGGCAACTTTACTGGTTTGCCATAAACGCTATTAGATGAAACTTGGAAATAAACTATAAGCAATAACATAAATAAATTATATAAATATAAATTATAATTAATTGTTTTAATAAAATAAAAAACGAACGCTGAAGTGTTGTGTTGGCTTCCCATAAAGCAGTGACTTTATAGCAAACCTTGGTGGTGTTTCGTTGAAAAATGTATGAAATTGAAATTGAAATTTAGTGTACTGTTTCGTTCTTTTTCTTTAACTGCCATAATTGAGATTTTGTGTTACTCTAGTTTGACTTTATGGCAGCTGAGTTTACGAAAAACTTGCTATAAAATGCAATTCAAAAATATTTCATTTATAAGAGAGAATAAAACAACTTGTCATTACATGAATACAAATTTTAAAATATTGTATAAAAAGTTGTATAACTTTACATTCCTTTTTAAAAAGTCATTTTTTTATAAAACTGTTTGTAAATCGAAAAAATCTGTTTAGATGAACATTTGAGTATTTATTTAAAATTCATACTGTCTATGAGTTAAATATTACTTTTATAATTTTTTTTTAGCAATTTCAATTTCATAAAAGTGTTTGTTGGAACTTGAAAACTTCAGCCAAGTTTTTTGAGGCATAATTCAAAACAATTAACTGAACTAATGTCAAAAACTCTTCATTTACAGCTAAACAATACAAATTATGGAAATCACTTGTAGGAAAAAAGGGTAGATTATAGCAAAGATATGTATGTGTAAATAGCTCGCAACACTTAGTTATGATGAACATGGCCGCCTAAATGCGGACGCGGGAGCGAAACATTTGCGACAATTCAACTCAATAATCAATACAATGCACACTTAGGGGATTTCGGCTAACGATTATAAGTAGAAGACTAAAGGAGATGTAAACATAAAATAATAAAATGCTATAAAAAATATGGTGAGCTGTGAAAAACTATTAATTTATTTGAAAGAGACATAGTTTGAAATTTGCTATATGCAGGACTGAACAGTTGCGTCAGAACATAACAACGATTGGAATCCACCTTCGAACCTGTAAGCTTCATACTCATACAAGCTCTTTACAACAAACTAACCTAAGATTGATTGAAGACAAAACAAGGTTTACTATTCGCCAAATTTGGCCAACATTAAAAAAATATAAAAGAAAAAAATAGAAAATTTTTCTCACTAAAAAGGGACCAGGCGTAGGAAGATGTTTAAGCAGTTCCCAAAAAAGGCCTGACTCCCTAGCTAGAATGGACTCTGAGGCTGCGTTATCGGCCCTCACCCTGTTCTGCCACTCCCATCTGCGGCCATCAAAGCCACTGTTAACGAATGGATCACTGTGACCCAGGAGCGAGCATGGCAGGCTGAGAGCGGCTGCAGCTGGACGAAACTTATGCTTCCTGTGGCAAATGCTCACAATTTCTTCTGTCACTATGCAGAAGGGGCTGCAGGCAGTTGGTCGGGTTAATGACGGGTCATTTTCTATGCGTAAATCACATGGAAAATGTAGGCATATCTGACAGGGCACTATGTCCTGCCTAGAAGTCGAGTAGATTCAAAAAACATAAACAGGGAACATCATGTCGTAGTACAATGGATTTATGGAATGTCTGAGTGCTACGCTTGTTAGACCCTGGGTAAACGACCCTATGAACTACTACCGACCCATAGCAATCGGTTCAGTGTTTTCTGCAACATACTCTTCATTGTTTTAACTTTGAAATTATGAACATGCTACAACTCAATAGACTTGGGTGACCTATTGAATACCATATGACGGTCCTCACAGAGAAATGGAATCATCTATACATCGGTGAAAACAAGGTTGTTGCATTAGATATCTTTAAGGCTCTTGACCGAACATTCCTGGTGTTTTATATATCGCAAATGTAAGGTTGTGTCAAAACATCCCCGGTTAGGGTTGTTGTGAGAATTGCGAAATTAGCGTGGTTGGATCTTCTGGGTATGTCTATTAAAAATGATGGAACGATCATATTTTTGGTGTGTTGCAAGAAGCAGCCAAATTTCTCGGATTTCTAAAGCGATGAGAAAAATTCTTTACCCCGTCAGATCTCCATATAACTTAGACCACCTATATCCAACCGAAAGGGAATTAAGCTTGAACCTTTGGGTAAGGGAGGGGGCTTGAAAACCCTATTTTGAGCTCCTTGACCACATCCAAAACCATGTGATTAAGCTTATTGGACAGAGTAGAAATCCAGATCTATTGATTGCTAAAAGCATCGTCAAAACGTGGCATCCTAAGTCTATTCTACAAATACTTTCTTGGTAACTGTTCAGCAAAGATGATGCCATCACCCCGTATAATCCCGGAGTACCCCATTCCAACACTGATGTCCATGCATTCCTCGTTAACGATGTTTCAGCGTACTGGAATGACGTCTCTGCGTGGATCTGATGAGAAAGATCTACGCAGGGGTCTGTGATCTTGATGAGTTCAAGTCAAGTGTCCATAACTTCTTCATTTAAAAGGCTGCTACCTGGCCTTTAGATCCTATCAGAATCAATGTAATGCCTCGTATTAAGAAATATTTCACTTGCACGTTGGCTCGTATTAATAAAAAAATGGCCTATAAAGTTATCTATCGATCTTTTTAATTCTGGAAGTAACTTCTATAGATGATAAAATCACCATTTAGAGTGAATCTTGACAAAGCCTTCCAAAGGTTTTTGGGTTCAAAACTAATTGAGAGGTAAATATTTAACTTCACTAACTATTAACTGCTGTTGTTCACAACAGAAATCTACCAAAATCTTTAACAACTGTTTTGATCCAAAGTCAGCCTATTTTCATAGACCTAATCAATTACTTTTGTTCACCAAAATCATCTCTCCAAATCCTCAACAATTGTTCCCATACAAAGTCATTAAGTTCATCTAATTAAAAATTCCTTCAAAAATGTTCTTAACAGCTCACCATATTCTTTAAAATTTAATGCTAATGCTACAAAAAGTTTCGTAAAAAACTTAATAACAATAATAACAGTAATAATGAATTAAGGGGAGGCATTGAGAAGGCAGCGCTGCATCGGGTTTAAGCTAAAAACAATATATATAGAGATTTGTATTCTTTTGTTCACTTTACTATTTAATAATAAAAAACAAAAACAAATAAAAAGGGGTTTTCATTATACAATAATAAATGGAAACACAAAATGTGAACGTAAATTTTGACTAAATAATTTTTTGTAATATTTTCTATTTATAATTTAATAATTTTGATTTTTGTTCGGGGGGGATTTTGTTGCATTACTTTAGAGTCTATTTATAGATTATAGTATAGTAAAGTTTTTATTTATTTTTGTTTTATTTTTGTATAGCAGAAACTAGGCAGGTTGAAAGAACATTGAACAGCTAATTAAGGATTGAAATCGAACATAATTGAAACGTAAAATAGTTGGCACAAAGATGCTATGAAGCTTACATTCAAATGATAATTTGGTAAGAAAAAAGTAAATACGTTTGCTATAAAAAAAGGTTAACGCGGTGCTGAGTAATGTGAACAACAAATATAAACACTATAAAAATGTATGTAGATTGAGTATAAGAGACAAATATTTCTACGAAGGACAAGTTGGTGTATGACTGACGGGGTGCGTGTGTGTGTGTGTGTGTAGGGTAAAAAGTTCGGAGTATAGTGGTACCGTTGTACGTGATTATAGTCGAGAGTATAAGTGTGGTTGCGCCCAAAAGTATGGCAAAAAGAGAGAAAAAACTAGGCGTGAGAGAGAAAGCGCAATATTTAGTTTCAAAGCACCTAAAAGTATGCTAGAATGTACCGGTAAATGATAGTGTTACTGTGCCTATTTACACGCCTCACATTATATTTTATTAATTTGTAGTTTCAGTTATATGAAATATCTTAAACTTGTAGAAGTTTTAAACTTAATAATTGGTTTTAATGAAGCTATTTCTAAAATTCTGAGAAGTTTTCAAGCAAAATACATATTGCACTATTTAAAACACATTTTCTAATTGGCAGTAGATGTCTAATTGGTCTAAAAGTATACCATGAAATTAATGCCATCGATTTTTGTTTGTCATCAATTTTTAAGCATAGAGAAGTCTAGTATACTTTTAGGAAAATTGCATTTTATGCAGTTTGCCATAAGCAGAGAACTTTTGCTATACGTCAAAAATTAATTCGGAATGAATGTTGAATGCAGTATACTTTCAGGGGTAGTTAGGGCTAAGTTTTGATTTCTATTTGAAATCAAGTGTATCTCGTACAGAGGCATCCATCCTAAACTTAAATTATTAAAAGCTTGGAATCATGTAAAGTTTGGCCAACTTTTGTAAGTATTTGAATCAGTTTTTTTTAACGTCTTTATGTCTTTATTTATAAAAACCTGCCAAGAAGATGAGAGGGTTTGCTATATGAAACTGTGGGAGTATTTTGAAGTATTGTAAAAAATGTTCAACTCTCAAAATCATTTATAATAAACTCATCCAAAATACCCAAGAAAAATTTGTGGAGAAGTGAATTTAAGGAACTTGTAGTCAAGCATAATTTCATTAGTATTTCTGCGGAGTTTTAGTTGAACTTAAAGTCACTAAAAACTTGGGAATTTTCAAGTAATTTGTTTTAAATTTTAAATAAAGAAAAATGTAGCATACTTTTAGGGTCGTCTTCTGCAGTTGGATTTGAAAGCGTAACTTTTGTGAGATTAATAAATGTAGGTAGAATTTTGTATTGCCAACAGTCCACAGATTTGATATTCTATTCGTTAAGGTTCGAATCTTCGTTGCCAAATGTCCTTCGCTTACGAATTTTAAGCTCAAGTTCTTCCCTCTTCTTGCTCTCAAATATGATTCTTTGAGACATTTTGTAAATTTTTCGTATGGTTTTTTGACTGAACTTCAAGTTATCGAACAAGATAACTGAATTGAATGTTCCAAGATTTACAAACTAACTGGTGACAATTCAAGAGTTGACGAAATCAGAAGATGAGTCAAGTTAAAAGTCTCAAGCTACGATTTCAACGGAAAATCCATGTTATTATCAAAATAGTCGAGTGAAGAAACCCGAATTTTTATTGTTGTAGGAAAAAATCTTAAAGTTATATCGGAAGTTATTTTATTTCGAGTGAAGAAATCTATTTTTTCCAAAGAGATTTTTGACTTTTAGTTGACCTTAAAGTATGCTTTGAGGAAGGTGTATGGTGTATACTAATGTAAAAAGGTGGAACAATCCTATAGTAAAAAGAGCATCTTTCCTTTAGCATACTTTTAGGGGAATTTATCTTTTTTATGTATACGATGTTTCCGTTTTCTTATTTCCAGTTTTTTGTTAGCTCAAAACTTAGTGTCAATGAAAGAACTGAAATGTAAGTTGCTTACTTTCTGGCATATTTCTTACTGAATTCTACCTTAAAAGCGGCGAAGAAATATGTGATAAAAATCTTAAACCTACGACAGAAACTTGGCATACTTTTTGGAGCATTTAAAGTTAATCTTTTTATTACTGTTGGCGTATTTCTTATTGATTTCTGCCTTATAAAGGGCGTAGAAATGGGATCAAACTTTTCACTATTGTGAGTCATTTATTTACATTTCAGAATTCTAATGTCCTTAAATGATTAATGCTGTTCTTTATTTTACTGCTTTCTTTTTTTACCCGAAGCACAAATATGCGATTAAAAAAAATCAAAACTTTCGCTATTGAAAGATATTTTGTACCATTTAAGCCTAAGAAGATCAAGTCTGAAGTGAATCTTATATACTTAAGCAATAATACGAATTGATTTGAAGATCGAGTCAGAAGCAGCAACTGGGTTATTGGATCTGCTGAACTTTATCAAGAGTTCAAATTGGTTTATTGAAGGAAGATGGAATTTGAAGTAGGTCTGATCGAACACTTTACCAAGAATTTGAATTGGTCTAGGAAGCCTAATAAGATCAAGTCTGAAGCAGAATTTGAAAGATATTTTTGTACAATTTACAGCACCAAGAAACGTGGCATATTTTTTTGGAGAATATTAAGAATCTTGACATACTTCTGGGAGAATTTGAAACTTGTTTCATAATTGATTTGAAATAAATGTTATCCAAACTTTTAAAACTTCCTTTGCAACAGACATTTAAAATCTCTTATAGTCATTCTAACTGGTTTAATAAAAAATTTATAGCATACTTTCAGGGGAATTTGCCATTTACTTAGCTAAGCAACTAAGTTTGTATCGTTTCATGGCATCAAAGCTGAAAATTGCAGCAACTTTTAAATTCAACTAATTGGTTTTGGGGTTTAAAGTCTGGCAAACACGCAAACATAAACCCTCACATACACACACACACACACAAACACACACAGTTGCGTGTTCATGCCGAAATACGAAACGGATAAGCGCGGCACCGGTGTAGGCACAATGAAGCGATGCTTATTTATTGTGAGCGCAGGCGCGTTTGTTACGCGTGTCGCAATTGCCTAAAATGCTGCAACGATTTTTCACTTTATACGCGGCAATTACGTGAGGCGTATAAATTCCAACCGAAGCAATTAAGCGATGGCATTAAGTGCATTGCAGACACACACAAACCGCGCTCAGCGCCACCAACACCAACACCGACACGTACGCGATACGGCATTCGGCGGCGTTCGGCGTTCGGCGTCGACGTGTCGCAATAAATGTTAATTTTCGCAGCCAAGCGCAGCATTTGTTGTAGCTGTAATACACACACACATTTGTGTATGTGTGTGTGTGTCTGCGTGGCTGTTTATTTGCGTGTGTGTGTGTGAAACATATGACACACGCTTGTGTGCGTGTGTTGTAATTGCATTACTCGTACGCGTATTTCATATGCATTTTTTTTTTATTTACATTTTGAAAAATTTTATAAACTTAATTTTTATTTTTATCGCGAAAAAAATCGCTGTATCGAAAATATACTCAAATGTCTCTCTCTCTCTCGCCTTCGTTCGTGGCTCGTGGGCTGTCAAGTGGGGCATAATTAACGCTATTAACGCCATTAATGCAGTTCAATTAGGTGAAATTAAATTTTACACACACACACACACACCGAATTTCTCATTAAATAGTGATTTCTCTATTTTTGCGAAAATTCTGCACGGCATTGCCGCGTTTTCGGCGTAGGCGCGCATATGTTAGCTGGCACACGATTGTGCGCTGCTTTGTAGTTGCTGTTGTTGGTGTTTTATGTTTTTGACTTTATTGCCAGTTAATTGCGTATAAATTTTGTAATCAGTGGGCGGCACACACGAGCGCCAATTGTGTGATTTTGTTGGGCGCAAAACAAAATTTCTACCTTCTGTTTGTGTAAAGTTAATTAAATTGTGGGCATGCGGCTTTAATGATATTTGGTTTTTTTTTAACAGTTCGTATATGGGTTGGCTAGGTATCGTTAGCTAATATTGTGTAACGACTAATTTACTTTAAATTTATATAATATTTATTGGCGTTAATATTTGATAGAAATAAAATTGATATAAATTATGAAAATTGTGAAAAAGGTGGTTTGACATTTGCTTTCATTATTGGCACGAATTTTCGGTTATTTTTAAATTCATTTGCCAACAACACACTGAACTAATTAGTTTTTGAAAAGAATTTATTGAATTTAAGTTAAAATGGGATTTAGTAAAATATTTGTGTATTAAAGCCTAATCAAGTCTGAAGCAAATTTTGATCAATAGCTTGATTTGCTACACTTTAGGAAGAATTAGAATTGGCATAGAAAGCTTGAGAAGTCCAGTCTGGAGCAGAATTTGTGCTATCGAATCTGCTAAACTTAAGCAAGAATACGAAATGGGTTGAAGTCAAAAGCAGCAACTCGATTATTGGATCTGCAAAACTTTATCAAGAGTTCAAATTGGTTTATTGAAGGAAGATGGAGTTTGAAGTAGGTCTGATCGAAAACTTTACCAAGAATTTGAATTGGTCTAGGAAGCCTTAGAAGATCAAATCTGAGGCAGAATTTGTGCTATCGAATCTTTTGAACTTAAGCATGAATAAGAAATGGTTTGAAGATCGAATCAGAAGTAGCAACTGGGTTATTGGATCTGTTAAACTTTATCAAAAGTTCACATTGGTTTATTGAAGGAAGATCGAGTCTGAAACAGATCTGATCGAAAACATTACCAAGAATCTGAATTGGCATAGAAAGCCTTAGAAGATCAAATCAGAGGCAGAATTTGTGCTATCGAATCTTTTGAATTTAAGCAAGAATACGAAATGGTTTGAAGATCGAATAAGAAGCAGCTTCTGGGTTATTGGATCTGCTAAACTTTATAAAAAGTTCAAATTTGTTATTCAAGAAAGATCGAATCTGAAGCAGATCTGATCGAACACTTTAACAGGAATTTGGATTGGCCTAGAAAACCTAAGAAGTTCAAGTATGAACAGAGTTTTTGCTATCGAATATGCTAAACTTAAGCAAGAATACGAAATAGTTTGATGATCAAATTGGAAGCAACAACTGGGTTATTGGATCTGCTAAGCTTTATCGAGAGTCCAATTTTTTTATTGAAGGAAGTTCAAGTCTAAAGCAGAATTTTTTCAATCGAATCTGCTAAACTTTAGCAAGCATAAGAAATGGTTTGAAGATTGAATCAGAAGTAGCATCTGGGTTATTGAATCTGCTAAACTTTATGAACAGTTAAAATTCGTTTATTGAAGGAAGCTCGAATCAGAATTCGAATTGGTTCAGTTACTGACTAAAATTTTATAAGAGGCAGCTGGATATTCCTTCACCTAAATGAAGGGACGCACAATGGGAGTTTTTTAAGGCCTTTGAGTGGAAGTGCAGCTTTAAAAAAAGAAGAAGGTTTTTGCAACCTAAAATAACCTCAGATCAAGATTGAACTTTCTTGAATTGATTTTGCATCTAAAACTTAGTACTTAATAGAGAAGTCCAAGTCTCCGAAAGTGATTTCTGAAAAAATGGGATGTTTAAAATCTTCAAAGAAACTGGTAGGCCCGCATCCATCAAACTGCTGAATTCTTACCAACCAAATTCAAGCTCTGGTCGGTGATTTGCCAATGCAAACCATGTAGTGGATTTCTTTCTCTTTCGGCTGGAACATGCCTATTCATTTCTTCTGTACTCAATGCCAGAATCGAGAGTAAAACCATGGATGATTCGATAAAAAGATTAATTGGAAAAAGCACAATTGATGTGAACAGATCGGGAAAAATAGAGAAGATTGTATGGACTTTTCTGGACTTTATTTGAAACTTTAACAAATTACAGTTGCAACAACAAACCTCTCACTGGGTTCCGTGGATCTCTCAACGACTATACGGCAGTATTCATTCAATCATATCTGGCAAGGAATGGCACAACCCACTTGTCTTTCAGACAATGGAAAGAGTTTGAAAAAAAATTTCTGTAGCAGATTTGGTGTTACAGATCTGCGTTCCAAAGTAAATAGGATCTATATATGACAAGCTACCCATATGTGAGTTAGTGTGTTGAAAAGGTACACCCTTTGCCAATTTCTAGTCTAAATTTCATAACAATTGATTCATTGAAAGCAAAGTTATTGCGTCTGAAGTGACAGTGTCTTTGTGTCATCGGTAGTAAATTGAGCATCGAATAAAGAGCCAGCAGGAAGTTTTGGTAAAACTTTTATCGAAACAATTCATCAATTGATGCACCAAGTTAATGGTGATGATTGTTTATCCTGTGGCACAGTTTATGAAAGGTTTACTCGTTCTAAAAACGGTCGTGAGGACATAATTGGTGAACAACATGTTGCCGCAGATTCCTCCAAAGCTGTGTGTGGAATTCATTACAAATCAGCGAAAATCTTTTTTGAAATTCATGGGAATGGAATTGAAGATCTTCGAAATATATTTTTATTGCTTTTAATTGAACATTCTTCTTCTATATTCTATACCTATTTGACTTCTTTCATGTTAAATGTGGGTTTGTCCGTGAGAAGAAAAGTTTTGTTGAGTAGTTCGATTAGGTTAAGGCTGCCTCTGTATGAGACACACTAAGGCCTTTATAGACCATTGTGATGCCCCAATTCTACACGTTGAAAAAGTGTAGGCAACACTTTTTTTCAACAAGTGTTAAAAGTTTCACATTTAAAACGGAAGGGAGGACTACTAGTTTCGGAGAAAATATCCCAATTGACTTAAGAAACTTTCATCTAGTGACTTCTAAGATCATACCAAGTGAGTTCTAGAATCAAATAGTCGCTTGAAATTGTTTTTAAATATAATCACTTATTTCACTAAATATTATCTCTTCCATGCAGTGTGTTGTTGTAAATGTATTTCAGTTTGTCATGATACATTTTTCTCAATTTCAAATCAATTTTAATTTAAATTCAAAGCCTTAAAGCTGTCAGCACGCAAGTTTCTAATGAAAATCATGACACAGATATATACAAATATTTGTTTTTATATATTTAGGTTTTTGCTAAAATAGTTTAAAGTATTCTAAAGATGCTAAGATGTATTTGTATATGAAAAGTTTTGCTGTTGTTGTGTGGTGTCAGTGCTGCGGTTAGGTGGTTTGTTTTTCTTTTCGCAGAGTCTTTGTTTGTTTGTTTGTAGGAAATGAATACAACACTTAGAAACATAAACTTATTGAGAAAATACGAAAGAAAACATAATTGAACGTAACAAGTTAATATTAGTGTGAGTTGGCAGCGAACGCTTTAGGAAAAGGAAAATACAATAAAAGACAAGAAACGTTGAAAATGAAAATCAAACAATTCAAAATTATTCATTTCAATAGCAATTGGCCGTAATTATTTGCAATTAGTTAAGAACAACGAAAACGAGTATTTTTATTTTTTTTTTAATTGAGTAGTGAATTTTTGGTAAAATTTTTTTTTGGTTTAGAATTTGTTTTGTATATAAATAGCCATACCGCAGCTGCAGCAGCGACAGCAGTGGCGCGCGATTGCGCCGCTTTTAATTGTGCCTGTAGGTGCAAGGGGGGATGAAAGTAGCGGCAGGGATCACGTGAGCATCTGCCCTTCACGGCGTCCATGCACACCGTGATGGAACCATCGTCGTGCCTGGCGACGCTCTCCTGCGGATGCGCAAACCGGCATTCGGACTCCGCGCGCTTGCAGGCGCCGCGCAGGAATTCGCGGCAAACCTAAAAAAAAATGCGGCATTGCATCGTTTGCGAATTTTGGTTTTTTTTCGGTTCGGTATCGATTTGGCGGTGCAATTGGTGGATATTGGTTTTGGCGTTGCGTTGGCGTTGGCAGTTGGCAGTTGGCGGCAGGTTGCAAGTTGGCAGTTGGCGGGTTGCAAGTTGGCAGTTGTTCATTGGTTGGTTGGTTGTTGGAGTTGTTGTAGTAATTGTGTTGTTGTAGTTGGTTTTGTTGGTGATTTGGTGGTGGTTGTTGGTGATTTGGTGATTGGTGGTGGTTTTGGTGGTGGTGGTGGTGTCGTTGTTGTTGTTGGCATTGGTGGTGGAAGGAAACAATGGAAGGAAATTTGAGTATAATTTTGAGCGTTACAAAAACAAATTGTATTTATTTTTGTTTAAATTTTCTTCATAAATTTGGTTGTTGTTAATTTTGTTTAAACAAATTTTGCAACAATTTGATCAACAATTCTGCAATACTGGCGGCAGAATGTGAGGCGGGAGCTGGTTAGAATTTTCTGTGTTTTTTTGGGCATTTGGATATTATTGGCTGCGCAGCGTGTCAATCGGTAACAAATTTGCATGCCAACAACAATTTCGTATTAGTGACGTAACATCCAAATTGTCTCAAATTGGTGATTAGTTGTGCGGTCAGTAGTGAGGAACAGCTTCTGGCGTTTACTTGCCTGGGCTTTTCAATTGGCGCGATTATTTTTTTTTAATGTTTTTAATTTTTCTTCTTCGAATTTTCAGCGAATTAGTTGAACAATTAACGTAAAAAACAAAGAAAAGCATTTGGCTTTTGGTGTTTGTTTTTTAGATTTTTTTTTTTTTTAATTTTTTGTTGTTTTTAGTACGAATGTAAAATGCAAAGTAAAATGCAAACGATTCAGCATACGATGCACTGAATAATCAGGTGTTAGAACATAACTTCACAATACATCAATTGAAAACGTTTGCGGCTGAAATAAAAACTGACTGAAAAGTAGAAACAAATTAATAAAAATAAAACCAAAAATTGTTGACGTCCAATGCAACACTTTTCAAAATCAGCTGCAGTGGCGCACACAAAGGGGATTTTGGGGTTCAAAACCCCCAAACACAGAAATTGCTGTTGCAAAATATGGTTTCGAATAGTATTCGGCGCAAAAGTTGTACGCAAAACATCCCCCAAAATAAAATTCTGTGTGTGCCACTGATCAGCTGATTGACTTATAGCGAGTCAATGCAGAAGACGTTGGAAAATTATTAGAAAAAAAAGGACCAATGTGCACTTTTTTTTAAATTATTGACTAAACGTTTGGTGAATTAAATGTTTTATAAATTAATTAAAATTTTTTTAGTTAGGAAAATTTTTTGTTTATTTTTTTTTATTTTATAGTATTTAAATTTTTTTTAACCTTTTTTTATTTTAAAATATTTTAATTCTTTTTTTAAATTTTCTTTTTTATTTTAAAATATTTTAATTTTTTTTATTTTTTTATTCTTAGTTTATATCGCAGAGCTCTGAGCTGGCTGACTTCACTACTAATGGATCAAAGAAACTTCAGGTATACGAGTAACCGTAAGCTTCGCTCAACTTCACTAAGAATGTTTAATGTGAACTATGCTTAGAAAAAGAAGAAGAAGAAAAAAAGAAGCTATTCAGTGTCAGTGTCCAGCTTTGAAGAGCGAGAGAAGGTTCTGCATACTTAAATAGGAAAAGATGGCCTATGGCCTTTGAAATTGTTGAAGTACGAGGGTGGTCTGAAAAGTTTTCGATCTCAATGTGAAGATGACAGCACTCGTCAACAAAAGGTAGGAAATCTGTTTACGCCTCTTTCGAAACAACAACAACAAATTTTAGCCGTTTTGGCTGCGTAGTTGTTGTTTGACAATGATTCGAATCAGTCGATGTTTGATTGGAAATCGAGTAGAGAGCAGTCATTAAATATCAGTTCTTAGGTTTGCACCATCATTTATTACATTTTTTTTAACGTGGCCGTACCAACTTTGGAGACAATGAACGTCCGGCACGTTCAAAGACTGAAACCATTGACGATACAATGTGATGTGATGTAAAGGTGGGAAGGAACCACTGACGATAACATTGCTCAAGTTCATCAAAAGTTGCTAAATAATCGTTAAATTAAAGTGAGAGAGATAGCAATAGCTATGAATATGTTCGAAGACTATGTCATAGCTGACTTTTAGATAGCTGAACACGAGCAGAGTAACGAAAAGGGACCCACTAGTTGGTCTGCTTTGGCCAGTTCTAGTATGACAGGAAGTGATTTTAGCTGGTAAAAAATGCACTGGATATGAAAATCTGCTGATTTCATTGGGTAATTCTGAAGGTGTGTGAAACAATTAGAAAGAAGAAACAATTCAAAATTTGGGAAAGTACAAGGACCAAGTCAGGTAGGAATCGAATCCATGACCTCTGGGAGGGTAATACTTTACACTGGGCTACCGAGGCAGCTGACCTTAAATACTGAAATTGTTTTTTGTAATTTCGGTGCTTTGGCATGAAGCAGTTTAAGTCCTGTTAATTCGAAATTCAAACAAATGAAAATATAAATAAAATATAAAATATTTTTCTATTCAAAAGTGCACATTGGGTTTATTTTTTTGTATTAAAAATAAATCAATTGAAATAAAAATTGTAAAACCATGTAGTTATTATGTACAGTTGGTAGCAGGGAGGCCAGTAACTGAAAGATTGTGTGGTTTTTATTATTTTTATTTTTTAGTTTTATTTTATTTTTGTTTTGTTTTTCTTTGCTTGCTGTTTGCCGTTCATTCTGAGTACTGTGTGTATAAAATTATTTACATTGATTGTGGAGAATAATTTGGCATTGGTTAGCAAATAAAATATTGGTTTGAAATTTTTAATAAAATTGGCTGCTGCTGCTGCTTTCTTCGGCTGTTGAGGAGGAGCTGAGGGCGAAAGCTTTTGCGTAGTTGCAGCAAAAGAGCGCGCACAGAGTTGCGTGCAATGTCATAAAAAAGTCAACTAAAAATGGGGACAAGCAGCGCATTTGGTTTGGTTTTGTTTGAATTATTATTATTATTTTTTTTTATTATGTAGAAAAACCAAAAAACAAAAAATAATTAAAATGTAAAGTTTTGAAAATCTGCTAAGGCCTGTGTTTTTTTTTTTGGGTGACACATTTTGCATTGAAATAAGAAAAAACCAAAATAAAGTTTGTAACAAAAACTTGTGATGGTTAAGTACTCAAAATATGAAATCAATACAAAAATATATTTTTTATTTTTTGAAAATATAGAAATTTTATTCAGTTTTTTTGGTAACAAAAATACGAATGTGTGTTCAATTTGTATTATTAAAAAAAATTTTCTTTCAAATTTTGTTGCGTTACCAAACGTTGATTTTGTTCAAATGTAATTAAAGTCATTCGGTTTGGTTTTATTTTTTGTTTGCTTCAGTAATAAAAGCTGAAAAATCGTTATTATTGGCAACAAAAACAACATCAATTTGATTTTCACTCAAATAAAATTTTAAATTATAGACACTACAACTCAATACAATAATACTTACAACAAAAATAATAAATACAAAAAAATAAAATAAACGATACATAAGACAAATTTGTTAATTTCATAAAAAGCATAACGTTTTTTTTATTGTTTTCAAGTTTTATGGTTTTTGTAATTTTATAACATAAACAAACAAAATTTTCACAAAAGCAACAAAAACAATTTGGAATAAAAATATATATAAAAATTTCATGCAATTCATTTACAAATTGTCAATTGTTATTCGAATCTTTTTTAATTTTGTTGTTGTTTTTAATTGATTGAAAAACAAAGTACATATAAATAAATAATTAAAATATTCAATAGAAAAATAAGAAATGCGAATTGCTGTACATTTGTACGGTTGTTGGAGTATAGAGCAATGCCTGACTTACCTCTAATCGATCGGATCGGGGAATTTTCTGTTGTGCCACTTGCACCGCTTGTGGCACGACGGGCCCCAGCTGTGAGGCCACAGCCGATGGATCGGGTCCTAATAATGCAGGCACTAAAGGTCCGGTCGCAAAATATGGACTATGGTATGTGTTGGCCGGAATGCCAGGTAGGTAGGGATTTGTAGCCTGGAAATTGAAATTAAAATCAATGCAATGTTTATTATTAAATATGAATACGGATTATAGATTTTATTAATTTTAATTATTAATTTCTTTGTCACTAATTTAACGGAACACATGAGCGTATTAAATATGGCTCAATATTTTGAATTTCCGACAACACTTGGAATTCACCAAGAAGTATAAAATTTGTGACTGGGACATACAATCTTGGAGAAGATGTTGGTTTATTTCTGTTCTAGGTTTCCACATCTGATTTACGGTTGGATCCAAACTGGAAGATGGAAACGTAGAGGTGTGTATGGCTCCAGATTTTAAAAATGCTCCCTTATGGGAAAATAAGCTACCATCTTTAAGACTAAAATCTATGGAATTGAGGCCACGCCGAAAAACTTCTGGTGTACGATTTGTCAAAGGGCCCACAAGCCTACGCTACCCCTTTTTTTGTTTTACTTAAATCAATAAAAAAATCTTCTGAACAAACTGAGATCCCAGGACACGAGGGCCACGAATGCAACGAACAAACAGACGGCCACTTGTAAGCCTTGAACCATTCTGTGGACTGCCAAGGCACATACAAGAATAACTTAGGAAATGGATAGACCAAAATTTTGACGAGCAATGGACCAACAATACAAGAGACTATGACAGGCAAAACGTTTCTTAATCCTAGAGGAATGAGTGTCCAGAAAACTCCTCATGCTGAAGAACGAACCTTTGCCTCTGTATGTGAAAATTTATTACTGGGTTGTGTAGAGCGCTCTCCGCTCATCCGTTACTGCTGGTTGTTGTCTTTAATGACTTTTTGGATGATGTATATGCTGCGATTAATTTTGGTTAGTTTGTGCCGGCTACTACTAGTGTTGTTGTTGTGCTAGTACGTCTATGAAAATTTGTTGTGAGCTGCTCATGACAACTGATTGGAGTGAGAAGGATAGGAGCTTGTTCAAAAGTCAAGGAGTTGACTGGCTAATGCTAAAAGGATTTGATTGGGTAATACTGAACCCACGATTTCTGGTATGGGAGTCCAGTTCAATTTAGGAAATCAGTTAATCCTTCCCTTCCTTCCTCTCCTCTTCTTGCACCTTCAACCACTCTCCACTGACATTCTTTCTGCTGAACCTTAACAATGGGTTGCTAAACTTAAGTCCTTGAGGAACTATATAGTTTCCATATGTTAGTTTGATGGCTCAATCAAACATTCATCCATAAAAATTTCAACTTTATTGAATTTCTTCCTAATTCATTTTCACACAAATTAACTCAGAACACCCCATTCCAATAATAAATATTCAATTCGCACCGTTATTAATTACTCTATTTATTTGCATTTTTGGTTATATTTTAAGAAGTCGAAATTTTTAATTTACTGCACCCTTTGTTCGAAATATAATATCTCCATATTTACTAATAAACCAATAAAAAGAAAAATACCATCGGCATGTGAAATGCCTTGCCAAAAATAAACACGGCCGTTTAAAATTAATTGAAGCTGATAAATCATTAAATGCAATTAAATTGAAAATTTGCCCGCATATTTTGCCGAAAATAGAAATGAATTTCATAAATTCAACAAACACCGGAACCCCCACAAATACAGCGAACGCGCTCTAAACACTTAAATGTTCGTTAACTGGGCGGCGAATGTTTGGGTAAATTTCAGTGCAAGTTGCCAATGACTCATCATTGAACATCACTGACACAAAAATTTGGGGGGAAAAAAACTACAAATTAAAATTCATAATAAATGGCAACGACGCAGTCGGCTGGCGTGGCGAATTTATTTGCTGGGTGCCACGTTGCCGGTGTCGCTGGCGCTGCTGATGACTGATGAATAACAAATCCATCATTTTCATTTACCATCAACGCCACCAGCAGCCAACAGCCAACAGCCGAACTCATCAACGGAATCAGCGGCTCGTCTTTCTACCTTTGCTTGCTTTGCTTTGCTGGCATTTTTGGTGGGGTTGCTTGCGTTCTTGGCGGCAAACGCGCGGTAAATAATTCCAAAATATTTACCCGCTCCACATACACACACACACACATACACACACACACACACACAAACATACACATACATACAGAGCGCAAATAATCCCGGCCGCGGCCGCATTCCAACGACCAACGACCCCTCCCTGTTTTTGCGCCCCGCACCTATTTGGGGCGCGTCCAAAAAAGCGAGTTGTTCGTAGTTCTAATGAAAATTCAGGCAGCACGGCAGCTTCTGTCGGCTGACTATTGATACCCGCACCGCTCGCTGCTATCAGCGTAGCAGCACTGAGCAGCGGGCCGCCAATTGACGCCACTGCCGCATTCGGTGCGCTCGCCGGTCGACTGTGGCACACTGCAGCGCGGAGTGGAGCGTGTCGCAAATTATTTGAGAATTAATTTTCGATTTGTTATTACGCGCGCACCAGCTCCATTTGCCGTCTTTCCTAACCCTACAAATGGCGCAGCTGAATAATGTATTCAAAGCGACTACCGTTGGTGGGGTGAGGCGGGCGGGCAAAAACGCTTAGCGGGGAAATTTATCATTTTCGCGCATTTTGAGTAATGCCAGCCAGCGCAGCGGCAAATATTCGGCGTACTCGCAATTTCATGGATGCTGAAAATTCATAAGCGCCTGAAAGTGTGCTACGATTTTCTTGCACTGCTGCTCGCCACGCTGCTAGCGTCAAGCTGGAAGGTTGGAGGGTTGGTTTGAGCTGCTTGGCTGACTTGGCTGGTTGGCTGGCGTTTTGCTAGCGCAGCACAAAAACGCAAAGCGACAGCGGACGTTGCTGATGGCTGAGTCGAGGCGGGGGTGGCATGTGCAGGGGTCACTTCTCATGCATATTCATTAAAATGCAACTTAATACTCTGCGGTATATATTTCCATTACAGTTGTCAACACTGGCATTCCGAGAACGGCGAATGGCGACAACGTGCACTAAGGACACCGCAGGCGCCACAACGCAATGCAAGTTCAACTTGGACAAAGTGCTATATGCAAATATTCTTATTTTTTGGAAAAAATTCTCCTTATTTTGGTGTAAATTAATTTGGCACAAATTCTTGATGCCACTAGAGTGTGTGAGCTTAAAATATGTATTTGTGTTTTGGCATTATTTTTGTGGAGGATATGAACGCCAAGTGGTAGAAACCGCCGTTAAAAATCACTCCAAAACCGTAGTCCGATTTAGGTTAGAGGCGTTAAAAGTGTGGTCACTAATGTTGTATTTGTTTTTATTTACTCAGATTGATAACAAAAAGACTACATATCATATTCGCTAATATCTCGAAAAGAACACATCGGATTTGGCTAATTTTTCACAAAATAAATTAAAAAAAAATACAAAATTTTCCACGATAAAAAAAATAAAGGTCACCAAAGTAAAAGTTGCCAGAAATATTATACTAAAGAAAATACAGATATCTAAAAATTAAAAACCGTCAAAATGACCGCAATGTCCTTTCTAGTGTTAAAGTGTGGAAGCGATGCCCCGAACACACTAACGACGGCTGCTATGCAACAACATCTGTCAAAATATAGAATCAGAAAGTTTTTAAAGGGGCCTTTATTTTGAGCTCTTCACGACTACCGACCACAGTTGCGGCTGTCGTCAACCATAGAACTATGTATTCCTATTTCGTAGGCAATAAAACCAAATTAATTGGCATCAGTGCTTTACGAAAAATATTTTTAATGGCGTTTTTCTTATTTTTTAAGAATAATCTAGATCTTAGATCCTTCTAACATGACCCTTTACCTCCTAAAATTAACATAATTAAAAATTTATTTGTTCAAGTCACTCTTTCGTCTATTAACGAGAAGCAATGATGCAAAGTAAAAACATTTTTGTTTTATGGTTAATTTTTTTTCTAGACAAAATATGCCTAAGTTATACTCTGATCCTCGGACGAGATATCGTGACCCAAAGTACAGAAAATCACTTCCTATTTTTATTGTTTTCCATAAAAAAATTTATCAAAGTTTCTGTCTAACCTTTTGACAAGTTTTAATGATGCAAAGTAAAGAAGATTTCTCCAGAGGTATAATAAGATTTCTCCTATAGAAGATTTGAAATTACATTTTCCTTAGTTACTCTTTTGTACTTTGACGAGCTTCAATGATCCAAAGAATGAAAGTTTTATCTTCTAGTTTTCATTTTTCTAAACGAATTTTGCTGTAGTTTCTCTTTAGTCCTCTGCCAATGATCCAAAATAAAGAAGATTTCTTCTAAAGTTCCCATTTTCTAAGCAACAAACAGCTTTAATGATCCCAAAAAGATAGTTTCTCTCTAAAGTTTTCATTTCCAAGAACAAAAATGATTAGATTTTTAAAAATCAATTTTCCTTAGTTACTCTTTAGTCCTCAGCCAAGTTTCAATGATCCAAAGTAAAGAAGATTTCTGAATAGTTCCCGTTTTCTTAAACCAATTCAGCTTTAATCATCACAAAAAAAGATAGTTTATCTCGAATGTTTTCATTTTCCCTGAACGAAATTTGCAATGTAAAGAAAATGTCTCATACATATAGTTTTGATAAGGTTTTTCTAAATAAATGTTCTTTAGTTACTCCTTAGTACTTTGACGAGCTTCAATGATGCAAAGAATGAAAGTTTTATCCTCTAGTTTTTATTTTCCTAAACAAATTTTGTTGAAATTTCTTTTTAGTCCTCTGCCAAGCTTCAATAATCCGTAGTAAAGAAAATGTTTCCAATAGTTCTAATTTTCCTAAACAAATTCAGTTTTAATGATCCCAAAAAAGATATATTAGTTTATCTCTAAAGTTTTAATTTCCCTTGAACAAATTTTGTTTAAGTTTATCTTTAGACCTCTGCCAAGCTTCAATAACCCAAAGTAAAGAAGGTTTCACCTAAAGCTCCCGTTTTCCTAAACAAATTCAGCTTAAACGATCTCACAAAAGATAGTTTCTATCTAAAGTTTTCATTCTCTCTGAACAAATTTTGTTTAAGTTTGTCTTTAGTCCTCTGCTAAGCTTCAATGGCCCAAAGTAAAAAAAGATTTCTCCAATAGTTCTGATTTTCCTAAACAAATTCAGCTTTAATGATCAAAAAAAAAGAAAATTTCCTCCAATGATTATAATTTTTTCTCCTATAGCTTTGATTTTCCCTAAACAAATTTTGTTAAAGTTTCTTTTTAGTCCACTGCCAAATTTCAATGATCCAAAGTAAAGAAAATGTTTCCTTTAGTTATCATTTCGCTAAACAAATTCGGATTTAATGATCCCATAAAAGATACTTTCTCTCTAAAATTTTCATTTTCTCTGAAAAATTTTTGTTTAAGGTTTTCTTTAGTCCTTTGCCAAGCTTTAATGTTTCAAAGAAGATTTCTTCTTTAGTTCTCGTTTTCCTAAAACAAATTCAGCTTTAATGATCCCAAAAAGTATACTCTCTCTCTAAAGTTTTAATTTTCCCTGAACAAATTTTTTTTAAAGTTTCAATTTAGTCTTCTGCCAAGCTTCAATTATCAAAAAAAAAAGAAGATTTTATCTATAGTTCCCGTTTTCCTTAACAAATTCAGCTTAAATGATCCAAAAAAGGAAATTCCTTTCAAAAATTATAATTTTTCCCAAACAAAATGTTGTCCAAGTTTCTCTGTAGTCCTCTGACGAGCTCCAATGATTCAAAGTACAGAAGGTTCCTCCTATAATTTTTGTTTTCTTTAAATAAACTTTGGCTAAGTTTCTCTTCAGATGCAATGACCCAAAGAATAGAAAATAACGTCCCTAAAACAATTTTTTCTTTGACGAGCTCCAATGTTTTAAAGTACAGAAGATTTCTATCTAATCTAAATTTCCACCCATATAATCTAACCATCTTTAGTTTTTAGTCCTCTGATAAGATGTGATGATCCTACCATAAAAATTTTAAGTGATAAACATTCCCCAATACTTATGAAATATTTAGTTTGATTCAGGTTAAGTGTTCAATAAGATTCTCTGCTGTGGTTATTGTTCCTAAAAAGAAGAATAAAAGGTCTCGCACTTTATTTGTCAATGTTGGTCTCTAGGCTAGGAAAATTCTAACAATTCTAGACTAGTTTCTTTCTCTAGTTACCAAACTTTTTACACTAAACATCAGGGAGATGGGAAAGCTTATACAGGGTTTCGAAAAAGCTGTCACCAAGTGTTCTTTGGCTCTAATTTGTTTATGAATGATTGAATATGAAGGTTTTAAGAAGGAAGGAATGAACGAATTATTGAATAAATCCTTCCTATTCATTCATTTATTTATAAACAAATTAGAGTCAAGGAACACTGGGTGACAATTTTGTGCCAGCCTGTAAATTTTTTAGCACCGTAAATGGGAAAGTTTTTTCCTTTGGAACCTTTCGACCCACATTGCTTACTCTACAAAATTGTTGTGCATTCAAGGCTATAATAAAGCACCTGTTTTCTTGAAAGATACTCGAAACACTCTCCCATATTTCTAAGTTTATATTTTAAGTTTATATTTTAAGTTTATATTTGCTTTTATAAATTTCAACTCTTTTTATCAATTCGTCTTATGAATTCTATAGATGCTTTTTAGACGACAACAACAGCATACTATATCTTCAATCTGTCTATCACGTATCTTCGTCGTCACATTTCCACCGCAAGATTGAGTGGAGTTGAAAGATAGCTGCCAGAAAAACCCTGTTAACCTGAGCAATCTCTTTAAAACATTCTGTCCTCAATTCCACATTCTTGATGAACTATATGACCCAACATTTATATCCTTTTGGAACTAATTGGGGGCACTTTTACATTCACCTTGAACCGATTGACTCATACGAAAATGTACAAATTATCAAATCAACTTGTCCAAACCTAAGCTTCAACAATTCAAATTAAAGGAAGCTTCCTTCTCATTACTATTCCTTCTTTCTACAAAACCAACTTAAAAAAGTAAGAAAAAAATAGACTAAGTTCTTTACTCTGTCACCCTATCTTGTCTCTCTTATCTTCAATAAAGATGCCATGTTTTTGTACTCACCACTGCTGGCACTTGTCCTGGTATGACTGGCTGTCCGGTGGCCATACCCATCTGTTGCATCAGTGCATTCTTCAAGGCAAGATGGTTTCGTCCATTTATCAATAATTGATCCTTCAGATGTTGTGGTGGATGAAAATATTTGCACGGCGGTTTATCACGATTACAGCGACCCTGAAAGTGAAAGAGAGCGCACAAAAATGTGTTGTAAGAAAAATGTGTAATAATGTAAAAAAAATAAAAACCAGACGGACCAACTACAATCGACTCGTCGACAAGTTGCCGGTCGTTGGCGCTCGCAACGAAAAAGAAATCGCGCAAAGTGGTGAGTATAAAGTTAATAAATTACAAAAGTAAATTACGAGTGAAACGAGCAGTTCACGACACGACAGTGGATGTGCTTTTAAAGGACTCAGCGCCGCCATAAACGACAATTTGTCTTCTTAAATGGCTGCGCCAGCGATTCGGAATAGTTGCAAATTGTATGTGCGGTATTTTGCTCGTTGACTGCGCTTTTTTCTCTGCGCGTGTGTGTGTGTGAGTTTGTGTGAAATTATTGGCACGCACTCACATACAGAGAGACTGCGATGTGTGTCTGTTTGTGCTGAAAGTCGCCTTTGCTGTCAGTTGAGCAATTGCCAGCTGCTGTTGCTGCTGATTCGGCTACCGCCGCTGGTGGCCGTAATAATTCAGCAATCAGTAGCAAAAAGCAGCACACACACACACTCGCCGCTGCTTTGCTGTCGTTTCATTTCATTTTTCCCTTTCGGTTTTTAATAACACACAAACACACACACACAGGGATCCCCTCCGGTAATTTGTCTCCCCTTTTTACTGCTGCAGTGCATTTTGCTTGCTTTGTTTTATGTTGGTGTGTGTGTTTTTTGTTTCGTTTTCTTGTTCTTGGTTTTGGTTATTATTGCTGTTGTTGTAGCTTTGCGCTACTGTACGAAAAATTCTCCTTTGAGTTTTGCGCAAATAAATTACCACTTAATAAATTACTTTCATATGTACGTTTGTGGTAATGTTTGTGACTTTGTGTGTATGTGAGTGTTGTGTGATTGTATGGGTGTATGTGTGTGTGTTTGTGGCATGTGGCAAATGCGTATTGCTTTAATTTGATTGAAGGGTTGGGAGTAGCAAAAGTAAACTACGTAGCGGAACCGGATACGATGGGTGAGATGCTGTGCGAAAGAGAGGGACGCTGTTCTCCATGTTTGGTTGGAATAGGGACGAGTAAAATTTTTCAATCGAATATTTTACAATATTTCAGTTAACATTAGTTTATTATTTCACTGATTTCAATTTTGCATAATTAAAATAAAAAAAGAAATTCAACGCCAGGCGCCTAAATCTATGCAATAAAAATTTTGAGCTAAAAATACTAAGAGCAAGACTTTTTAAAAGAACTTTGCGGTATATTTTAGTAGTCACTGGCGCTGGAGTTGTCCTCCCAAATAACTGTTTGTCTTTTCTATCTTTTGTTGCAAACATTTTGGGTGTCAAATATGGTTTCAAATGGTATTTGGCTCAAAAATTGTATACGAAACCTCTCCCCCAAAATAAAATATGGAATCAGTGGATCAGTACATTAACAGTAGGTAGTAGCATTGGCTTCAGATCTGAGTGACCCGAACTCTATTAGAGAGACAAAAGTTTGTCCTCAACTTGTGAGCCAAAAGTTGAATAATTTTTAGTTATTTTTCTCTGGTTCTATAGAAGCTCCATAACCTTCAAAATCTTGCAGTTTCTCAGAAAGCCTTGCAGTTTCTAAGAGAAAAACTCATGTAAGGTGTATTCGCGAAGCCTAATGAATACATTTTCTTGAGATTAGGTTACCCCAGAAAAGTATAAAACGCTTTGGTGGCAGCTTTCAGTAGACTTTTGCTGAATTTCTGGTATACTTTTAGGCCTAAATGCAACCCTGGTACGTTTTAAAAGTTAAGAAGAAGTAAAAGTAAGAATTTAACTTAACCGTAGACCTACGTTAGGGTCGTTTTCGACCAAATTTGTTTTTGTACTTCTAATATTTTTTAAATTTGTTATTATTTTTAGCTGTTTTTTCATGACTTTCTTACTTGGACTATTATCTATCGAAATCAAACCGTTTTATATTTTAAAAACAAAGTTGGCTTTGCATTTTTGTAATTTGTGTCATTTTTGTCAATCCGGGTCGTTTTCGACCCGTTATATGCCGAAGCTTTTTGTATTTGAGTTTCTTCGTGATTTCATAGCTAACGTAAGTAAACATGTAAATTATTATTTATTTGATTTAAAATGAAAAGGTTTTGCCTGGAAAAAAATTCTAAAACAAAAGAAAAAAGACAAGAACTTGTCTGTTAAACTATAAATAAATATTTCCGTTGTATTTTATTTTAAGTGCTTGAATAAACCGTACCAAAAAGTTTTGTTTTTTTAACCCTTATTCTCATACCCAAACTTACTAACGTCGTTTGGCACCCGGGATACCCGGGTACCCATTTCATGAAATTTTTAAGTTTTCAGTATAGAAAACAAAATTTTTTAAATATATGATTTGTTCGCTTTTCACCTAAATAACGAGGATCCGGAAGGTAAAAAAAAAATTTTCATTATTTGTCAGTTTTTTTCACGAAAATACATCGCAGTGGGCACCCGGGTACCCGGGTATGAGAATAAGGGTTAAAATAAACGTTCATTTTTGTACTAATTCCCATGATAATATATATGAGGGTCGAAAACGACCCCAACGAAAGATTAGTCGTTTTTTTAACGTAGGTCTAAGGTTAATTAAGAATTTAACTTAAAGTCCTTTAGAATGAATTTCACTGTGTTGCCAGTATAAATGTCGATTAAAATATATCAAGAAAAAAGTCCCAGAAGTTTTTTAAAGCAAAGACATCCATTAAGCTACATAATCCAATATTTTTTGAGCAATATTTTGCAGATACAGCCTTCACAGATTTTTTCACAAGTCAGAAGTTTTCTCAGAGAAGTCTCACTTTAGTAATTACAAAAAAATCACCATCGAAATTTGCATAGGAATGCGAAAAATTGTATCTAATACTTTTCGTTTCAACACTCCAACAATTCACGTTTAAAAGACATACAAAATTTCCATTTTCTCTATTATTTGCTATTTTTTGTTGCACTGCTGGAAATGTGTGGTTGTGGGAAAAGCAAAAGGAAGAGAATAAATGGAAAAATAGTGGAGCACTGGAGAGAACGGGTGAAATAAATAACTTTCCAGTCAGATTAGCCGACTTGTCACGAAATGTGAAATGACATCTAATACGAGCACAGCCAGCGAGCCACCAGCGGCAGCATGACAACAGTTTCGCCTTGGCAGAGCTGCACTGAACGACGACCAGGGCGTGACGTGATGGTGGTGGCGATGGCGTGAAAACTGGCCAAAGGCAAAACACGAAAAATTCCTTAACATGATTGCGATTGCATTGCATTGTTGGTGGCGCTAGCGATGAGCCAACATGCCATCAGGGAGTGGTGTATGGGATTTTAACAATAAATGGGCGTGGTCAGTAAGTGAAGGGGAGTGTGATGAATTGGTTATGGTGTGGATAGAGTAAATGATAGAAATAAGATGGCATAGACATAGGAGAGAAATGGAATTGGATAGCGATAAAGGTAGAGTTGGACATAAAGAGTTATGGGAGATGTAAAGTTTGATGTAGAAATAGAGACGAATACGAGACAGAGATAAATGTAAAGGTAGAAATATAATAGATGTAGATATAATGTATATGTATACGTAAAATGGAGGTAGAAATAATGGTAGAAGTAAAGCTAGGAGTACAGGTAGACGTAAAACAGGAGCTGAGATTGGGACAGATACAAAGATATAAAGGCGGACGAAAAGGTATTGATAGAGGCAGTCGTAGAAGAAGAGGGAGATGTGGAAATAGAGGCAGAGATACAGACATAGACAGACATGAAGACATGGAGGAAGTTAAAAGTTGAAGTCGATGTAGATGTAGAAAGTAGAGGTCCATGAAACCAGAACTAATTTTAGATGTAGAGATGGAGGTAGAAATAGACGTAGATATTAGAGATGAAGATAAAGGAGGCAGCATATTTAGAAAAAGAATCAGAGATATAGCCAGAGAGTAGTAGATATCCATATATAGATTAGATCGATGTTGTCATTGGATTAATTGAACAATACTTAGAATGCTCCTATTACACCGTGCGACAGCATTTGTCACACCGGGAAAAATCCATATGTACGTAAAGCTAGAGACCAAATATAGTAATACTGTGTACTCGGTTTTTCAATTCTTCATCCTTTGTCCTTTTAAAAGGACTTCAAAATTTTGAAGGGAATAAAAAATAAAAAAAATATAAAAAATACTTAACCTCGTTAGAATACGGCGATATGTATATCAAATGAAAGGGGAAAGGCTTAAGAATTTAAATAAAATTAATTTTTTATCTATTTGTAAAAAAAACGATATAAAACAGGTCCTTTGAAAATTTTAATCCTTTATATCCTTGAAAATGTATATAGAATTTTCTTGAAAAGTAAGTATGTTAAAACCCAAAATCTCCTTGATAACGTGTCAAAATTTCATTACTCTAACTTTATTAGTTCGAAAGTTATTAAAAAAAAGGCGGAAGCTGCAATAATGAATGAAGTACAAAAATTATAATTTATTTGAGTTTCAGTATTTTAAATAATAAAAAGATACAAAATCAATGAAGCGAGAAAAATGAAATTTTGACACGTGATCAAGGAGATTTTGAGTTTTATCATACTTACTTTTCAAGAAAATTCTATATAAATTTTTAAGGATATAAAGGATTAAAATTTTCAAAAGACTTTTTTCATATACTTTTTTTACAAATAGATAAAAAATCATTTTTATTTAAATTCTTGAGCCTTTCCTCTTTCATTTGATATACATATCACCATATTCTAACCAGGGTAAGTATTTTTTATATTTTTTTTATTTTGTATTCCCTTCACAATTTTAAAGTCCTTTTAAAAGGATAAAGGATTTAGAAATGAAAAACTGAGTACGCAGTATTACTATGTTTGGTCTCTAGTTTCACGCCCATATGGATTTTTTCGGTGTGAAATTGTTTTTAATTTTTGTCGCACGGTGTTACGAGAGTCCTAACTAAATTAAAGGTATATCTTTGGTATTATCTTTGGGCATTGAGGAGGAGTTCAAAAATGACAAATTTAAGTAAGTTTAACAATTCAATGTTCACTTAAAGGTGCTTATTAATGTCCCAAATATTGAACTTAAATTTGTCATTTTTTTGACTCCTCTATCTCGACCTTAGAGCAGAGTAGAGTATGGAAAATTGAAACACACTATTACAGAGTAGAATAGGCTGACTGGAAAGAACTGCCCGTACTAAGTCTACAACTCTCTGAGTCTGATGACAGCATCTCGTATATTTCGATAAATGTTGCATTTCACAAAATTCAAACAATACAATTGCCGCATTTACTGCCTAGTTGACGACTATTCAACAATATTCCATTACTGACTTTTACATGTCCTTCAGTGCAGCGACAAAAAGTAATCATTGCAATTTAAAAGGATAATCTTTCAAACATGCAAAAGAACGAAGACAAGCCAACTAAAAGCGAAGAGCAACAGAAGAAAGAGTGAAAACCTTCGGGCCGCAGCTAATCCCAACAGAAGGCGAGCGTGATGCAAATATTTGAACATGTAAGTGCACACTCACACACACGCACACACATACATGCAAGTAAAATAAGCTTTTTGCAAAAAAATAAAGACACGGAGCATACAATGCGAAAAGAAATGCCAGTAAAAGATGGTAAGAGGAAAGCAAAAAAAATAAATAAATACAAAATAAATAAAAACTGCCAACAAACAGCAAATGGACAACACTGACAGGATTTGCAATTCTGCTCACACTCTCCAAACACTGTGCAGTGTTGCATTTTTGTGCACATTTTATGCTTTACTACCATTTTGCAAACAACATTGGGCAGCGAGATGGCAGCAGTCAGATTACAATTGGAATGACAGAGAAATGTTTAGTGGCGTATAAAAAAGCATCAAATTGGAAAAGCAGCCAACTCGAGCCACTTTTGTGCAAATACGAAAACAACAAACAAAATACATAAGAGAGAAAAAATTGCAAATGGGAAAAAATGGCCAGAAAAATCATGGGGTGAGTGGAAAAATATACGCTGGCAGCTTTTGAACAGCAGCGAGCGGCGAGAGATGACGTCGCGCTGATAGTTTCACTTTGGCTTGAAATGCAAAATCTCAGCAGCGCAGCAAAAGAATGGCACGAAGCAGCGGCAGCTGGCCAGTCAGCCAAGTTGGAAGTGGCATTTGGCAGCGCCGAAAGCTGCTCCTGCAGAGCGGAGAGGCCAATGAAGCAGCCGTAGCGACATTGTCTGATAAGATAAAAACGTGTAAAATGCTGTTGGGACCAAAGAATGCAACAACGGCTGATTCGATTTTGGCCATTTTGCAATTTTGCTTTCTAACTTAAAGCGATAATGTTATTGCTTGTTGTTGTAGTATTGTGTGGTATGTGAAAGAATTTTGTTTTTCTTTGTTATAAATATTAATTGGATAATATTTGTGTGTATTGTGATTTGGTTTACGTTGTCAATGTTGTTGAATTTTGTAAATTTATTAAGGTAAAATATTTTTGTAATTTTCCATGAGACTAGTCTGTGAAAAATTCAAATGATTTGATTCAGCTTTTGTTTATTTTTGCCGCAAACCATTATGAAATCTCCATTTTTGTTCAAATTCCAACCAGAAACTTCAACTCCATGCCGTCATATCATTAAAAATATTCGACATTTATTACGCCAACATTTATATATGTAATAAGTGTAATGTGCCAATTATGCGAGAAGTGGAATTTTTTATTGTTGTTAGTTGTGCTTTTGCCGTTGTTCGGTTACCCTTTCGATGGCACAATTTCGGCATAAGCCAGTCGAACGTTTCGCCAACATGCAACATTGCATGCTGCACACAACCACTGCAGTCATAATGCAGCAGCACCCGCTACCAATTTGTGAAATATTTACTGTTTTCGCAGAGTAAACACATAGCACTACAACCCTTTCGCGCTGACGTCTCGCCACGCAGTCGCCGAACTAAATGCAATCCGCATGCGGCACGCACACCGCCATTGCTTGGCTCAGTTTGAGAGCGTGTCCATAATTTTCAATATGGCTGTTTACCGAATAGGGAACAATTGCCGTGGGCGAGGTGGGGAAGGTTGCGTTGAGTTCTTATTTTATTTTGAAAGGAAAATGCAAACAAAAGCGGTCAAACAGACAGACAGACAACAACGGCAACAGCCATCAAACTGAAAATGCATGCAAATGCACTCACCAACACACAAACACACACACGAACACACTCACATATACACTGAAGCGCACACAGCGATTCGCAGTCGTTTGCATGTGTGTAAATGTGTAAATATTTAATTCGGAGAAAATGAAGTTAACAAATATTTGCACTTTTACTTGTGCACCAGTTGGCGTGTGTGGCGCTGGCTGACGTTCTGGCGTGCTGTGAATCGCAGTGTGCGCATGTGTGTGTGTGTGTGTCGGCGTCCCTTTCTCTGTGTGTGTTTGTTTGATATTTTTTCATATGAATTTTATAAAAATTATGCGAGTATTTTCTGCAATCCTGGGTTGCTTTTGTGTGCACTGCCGGGGGTCTCGCGGCCGCTGAGAGCTGAAAATCTGCTTTGCTGAAATTTTAAAGCAATCAAAAGCTTGACATGCTTCCGTCAATTCCTGACATTTGCACACCTGCCAGCAACTATTTATGGCAAAAATGCGGCAAAATGATGGAATTTTATTTGATTTCGAAAAAAAAACGTTATTTATATATTTAAAGAAATAATTATTTTTTAAATGCATAGTGGAATAGAATGAATGCATTTCAGAGTTAATATTTACAATATTTACAATAACTTGAGGCTTCGGTTTAATATAATTTTTAACTTTATTTATTTATTAGTTAATTTCAATTTCATGTATAGATTTTAGTGCAGATTCTTAGCAATGATTTAGCAATTTGAATAATTATTTCATTGATTATTTTATAGTTCATCAGCAAACTGGTTATGTTGTTTCAAATTATGTCACATTTAATATATCAGGTGTACAACTTTGCTTCCGCCGTTTTCCGATAGGTGGCTGTACCGGCTGAGGCTGGTTGAAATACATAGATGGTAATGCCTTTAAAGTGAGTGTGGACAGTGCCTAACGAATTGTCATCGCCGTTTCAGTGACAGTTGTTCTTGTTTTCGTATTATTCACGCTCGAAAATGTCCGTTTATGTGCCCAATTCTCGCCATTTGCGGGAAGTTTTACTTTTCTGTTACAATTCGCAAAAAAATGCAGCTGAAGCGCATCGAATGCTCTCAGAAACTTACGGTGATGCTGCTCTGAGTGAAAGAACGTGTCGGGAGTGGTTTCAACGTTTTAAAAATGGTGATTTCGATGTCGAAGACAAACATGGTGGTGGAAGAGAAAAAACCTTCAAAGATGAACAGTGATTTACTACGAGCTCTTAAAACCGGGTGAAACCATCACAGGAGATCGCTACCGAACGCAACTGATGCGCCTTAGTCGCGCGCTAAAAGAAAAGCGGCCACAATATCAAGAGCGACATGACAAAGTCATCCTCCAACACGACAATGCTCGGCCTCACGTCGCAAAAGTGGTCAAAAAGTACCTGGAAACGCTGAAATGGGAAGTCTTGCCCCACCCGCCGTATTCCCCAGATGTCGCCCCTTCTGACTTCCACCTATTCCGTTCGATGGCACACGGCCTGGCAGATCAACATTTTCAATCCTTCGAAGAATTGGAAAAATGGATTGCTTCATGGATAGCGTAAAAAGAGGACTCCTTTTTTCGAGCCGGGATCCGAAAATTGCCGGAAAGATGGGAGAAAGTTGTCGCTACCGACGGACAATACTTTGAATAATACATCTGTAAGCACTTTTTCGCAATAAAGCTTTTAATTTTGGAAAAAAAACGGCGGAAGCAAAGTTGTACACCTGATAAAAAATGAAATAAATAATGAAATCTCTAAACTGTGCCACCATGATTGTACTAAAACTAATTAATTTTAATTTCAAATACAATTACAATTAAATTAATTAAATATTAAATCAAATTAATAGTTAAATTAACTAAAAAGAAATTAATTGTGTAATGAAATTTAGTCAAACCGTATTAAAACATCAATTGAAAATAAATGAAATTAAAATTATGTCGAACTTAAATTTAAAACTTATCTAAATTTAATTAAAATCGAATGACATCAAATAAAATAAATAAAATTAAAATTCATAGAACAATTCCATCTCAAAATAATTCAAATAAATATGAGAAAAAAAGTAAATACATTAATTAATTACATAAAATTAATGTATAAAAAATTAAAAAATTTAAGACGAAAAACCAAATGAAAATAACAAATTGGAATTGTATATTCAAAATTAAAAATTAAAGACGAAATCGAATGGCATCAAATAAAATAAACTAAATTAAAATTCGTAATAAAATTCAAACTCGAATTAATTTAAATAAATAGAAGAAACTATGAGTAAAATTATGAATTAAATAAATACAATTAATTTATTAACCCTAATTCCCAGAAGTGAGCCTCACAGTCTCACTAACGATTTCAAATGGTGATAAATCCAAAAGATTTTCGATTCCATTCTTTTATGTAATCCTCTAATGGAATGTTAGAATAATATTGCGTTTATAAATTTAACATTAATTAGGAAAATTAATATTAAAACTAAAACTTTAAATTAAATATTAAACATTTTTAACTTTAAATTTGAATTTGATTTAAAATGAAAAATTCAAAAAAAATTCAAAAAAACTAAAACCTAAAATTTGAAAATTAAAACTTAAAAATTATAAATGAAAAACTACAAATTATTAAATAAAAGTTAAAAACTTTTAAGACTGATAACTTCAAAAACAAAT